>JABSTB010000804.1:0-10771 GCA_013756995.1 Neonectria neomacrospora | reverse complement strand
CCCCGTTGTTTCCCCGTGCATTCCCCGTCCCTTCCCCGGCCCGCCCAGTCCCTGCCTAGGTTCGCCCTGGAGCTGTAGCGCAGTAAGCAGTAGGTTAGTTGGCCGATACAGTACAGTACCCTTAGCTCGAGCTATGGGCAGCCCTACCTCCGATAAGACTGACGACGGGCATCCTTCTCGGCCCACTCGACACGCCCGAGTCAGGAAGCCAACGATGTAGTTGATGCCAGTTCCATGCCCCCTTTCCGATCCTGTCTTTCCAGAAATCCATTGACAAGAGTCAGGCTCGTAGTACTCAGTACATGGCTGTACCAAATACCCCTAGGCCTGTGGCAGACATCGAAAATACTGAGTACTGCCTCCCCCCTCCATCCCACATTTCACGAGCCCTTGGTTGCATGCTCCAGCAGGAATCCGTCAACGCTATACTTGATACCTCGCCTTGGCGGAGGCTAGCCCACCGCATAATATTCCGAAAGTGAGTGCCTAATGCCTAACCAGAGACAGTTATGGAGCCCTCGCGCCCCGAAGAGGGGCCCTACTTGCCTACCTGGGTAGGTGCTGCTTTGCCTCCAAGCCTTCTGCTCTGACGGACGAGATGGAGCTTGCATGGTGGTGGGCTCGCCCGGTCTCCGCGTATCTCAAAAACCGTGACGACGGGGAGCGAGTTATTCGGCACCTGTACTAAGTCCGGAGTCCGAAGTGCGGCTAGTGCATCTCGCCCTTTGGACAAAGCCGTCCAATGCCAGAGGTGTAGTAATCCAAGCATGTGAGATAGATGCGCATCGAATCGAATACGTGGGACGGACGGGTGCGGTAGGATACGGATTCATTAGACGCTGCCGGCCGAGAAGCAAGCTGCAAGCTACAAGCTACAGGCTACAAGCTACAAGCTGCACGCCTGCAAAGGGGTGGCATTGGAATAGCTACCCCTTGCTGCTCGCTGTTGCCCCGTGCGTGCTCCCTTCTTGCGTGCATCCGCATATTCGCATCCGCATCCGCGGGCGTCTATCTTGGCCCCATCACTCGTGCCAGATGGATTCCAGATGGATGCCAGAACGGCCATGCACAGCGGCTGACACGAAGTCGTCGTGAAAGGCAAGCCATCCATCCACTCGGAGCTGTGCCCTCTCCCCTCTCTCGGCTCTGTTTTGTTTTCCCTCCAGCCTCCGGGCTCTGGCGCTTGTTACGAGCTGTCGGGTTTGGTATGTTGCAGCGTGTGTGTTTTGTTTTTTTTCCCTCCCTGGCTTACACACCACCACCACCATCACCTTCACCCCGCAGTAACAAGGCCAGGGCCAGGGGCATACAAATCAAGCACCTGCTTGACCATGACATCCCTCCATCTGGGCTAATTGGCCCTGAAACAGGCAGTGTACATACCTCTACGAATGTAGTTTCCCTACCTCGATTGCCGGGCTCGGCTTGCGGTTAATGTCTCTCGGGTATTTGAGGCGCAGGTTGCGTGCAGCTTCCAGGTCGCAGATGGGCCGGGCCAGCGGGCCCAGTCCACCCAGCCAACCCAGTTTACCCCACTCTTGTCAACCTCAACCTCAACCTCCAACACCCAATCTCTCATCCAAAGTAAACGCAGACGCAATCAGTATCAAAGCAATTAATTTCGAGGACAACAGCTAATACAGCCCCAATTGGCCGCATCAACCGACCGTCTTTCGTCTCCCTGCGTCTCCCTGCGCCTCGCTTCGTTCCCCCTTCAATTCCATCACCTCCGAGCATCTCTCCGTCGTCACAGCTACCTACGCAGTCTAACAAGCCAGCTTCCGTATAGGACCGATTGACCGATTGCCCGGCCGACTTGCTCCCTGTCCATTATCTTCACATGCACATGGGGAAATATCCCCTCCCTCCGCGTCGCTCCCATCCCGGGGCACTGGAAATCCCATTCTCTCATCCTCGCCCCTAAGCCAACCCAGGCAAAGACTCAAGCCTTCTCGGTCCGCCATGCATGGATGTGCCACCCTCCTTGCCTCCTCCCCCAGACATCTATGCGGCTTCGCTCGGCTCCTCCTCACATCCATGCGCATGGCTTTGGCATGGCTTTGGCGTGGCGGCCGTTGGATGTTTCAAGGCTAGCTCGGGTGTTTATGGGATGGACCTTCTCCTGGTTTGCCCCCTTTTCCCGGATTCCCAGGGTCCCAGGCAGGCGGGTGTAAACCCGGCGAATCTGGCCGACATCGCGCCAGGAGCATCCCTTCTGGGTCTGCACCTCATTTCACGGGCCTACGACGACGACTTTGCGTCTTTATTTATCCGCCTCTCTCAACGGTCATGTATGGCCTCATGGTGTTGGCGGGCAAGAGGGAGGGGGTTGACGCGATCTACACCACTACTTAGTACGAAGTACTTCCCCCCTTGATGTCGCATCGCGGAATCCATGTTCCTATAGCTGTTGCCAGATCTGGCTTTCGTTTTTCTTGGTCCAGGTGAGACAAGGAGCCAACCCGCCCCCAGCTCTGAGACACAGACAGTCTCCAACTCTAAACGGGCCTTGCAAAACTTCCCTTTGAGGCTCGGCAACGTAGCACTCAGAGCACTTCTCGTGTTCTCGTCCGCCTTATCTCCAGCAGAACCATTGTACAACCCGTGTTGCAACGAGTTCCTCGCGCTTTGACAAAGGCACAAAGTCAGTCTAGTGTCACAACCCACCGAGCCTACAACTCGCCACGGTCTGTTGCTTTGTTCGTCGGCGTCACGAAACCTCTGGTTTCTTTTGCATGCGAGCCGTAAAATCTCCGGACCCTACCGTTGGTTCGGAGGAGTTACCAACCTACATCGATATGTATGCCTGCCGCCAACATGTGTGCATGTGTGGCCGAGGCGAGACCAACAACTCCTCTCCGAGCAGGGTATATTGGGTGGTGCCACGACCGACAAAGTGCTTCGTAAGCCTGATGGCTGACCTAATGATTCACTGAAATTGATTCCTTGTCGCAGCGAGATCAGCAATCGCAAGTAGCACCAGCGTGGTAGTCATATCCTACCTAAACCAACCCGAGGTCTGGCTCGTTCCGGAACATGAGGAAGAGGGGGCAGGATAGGAACGCGCAGGTGATCACCACTGTTAGTATCCAAGGAGAACCATCTGGGGTATGATTCCCAGGTACTTCGAGACTAAAGCCTACGTATCTACTGCACGTTTTCTTCCCTTCGTCCTAGTTGCATTTGAGACTAGGTGATGTGAACGACAGCTCACACACTGTCGTTCCCTCTCGTTCCCTCGTTGTCCAATGGTGGCCATCCATCAGTGCGTTGTTCCTGTCTCTTTCCCGGCTCTGCAGTTTCCCTATGCAACTTGCTTCAGCTTGTCCGACAACGTCACGAAGCCGTCTTCCTCTTCTCCGATCCAGAGATCAACCCACTCCTTGGCACCCTCGCACTTCTCCCTGTCATTTGCCCAGGCCTCTTCCCTCGGTCTCTCGACGTAGATGGTTCGCAGGCCACATGCTCTTGCGGCCTCCAAGTCACTGAGGTGGGCTGCAACCAAGGCTACCTCTCCGGGCTCGAATCCGAGTTCGCGCGCAGCACCTAGGTAGACAGCTGGGTTTGGTTTGTAGGCTCGAAAGTTCTCTGCCGAGAGGAACTTGTGAAATCCTAAGTTTCCAAAGTCGTCCAGATCACGGAGTAGATTGGTGTTGCCGTTAGACAGCGTGCTGGTGATATAAGTCTGGCCCAACTTCTCCAGCCCGTCGTGTGAGTCGCCCCATGGGAGGAGACGGTGCCACACGAGACTCAGAGACTCGATCTCTGTGGTTGTAAATAAGCCGGTGAGGCTCCAACTCTCAAGCAAGGTGACTAGGCTGTCACGCCAATGTTCATCAACACTCTTCCAGGCATCCGTTTCCGGGTTGAAGGCGTGGCAAAAGTCGCCGTAAGATTCATGCCAGTCATGCGCGAATCTACCCCAATCTTCTTCGGTGAGAGTGCGGAGACGGGATTTGAGACCGTCGGGGAGATCAGAAGAGGCTTTGCGAAAGGCTCGTAGGGTAAGTTCCTCGGTGACGGAGGATCGCCAATCAACGACGGTGCCGAGCACGTCAAAGACGAGAGCCTTCACCTTGGTGAGTGGTAACAATTTTCCTGGTGACATTATTGCCGTAAGAGTAGTTCTTTCTTAATATTATGTGAGTTGACGTTGTGTGGTTGGAATGTCCCAGACGTTCACATGGTGATGTAAAGAATGCCGAGAAAGAGGGGTCACATGATGATGCCTTCCCACGCCTTGCGGATGACAACACTAACCTAGGATAGGTTGGATATCCCTCCCAAAAGGAAACGTATATATATGCAGTAGTTATTAAGAATATGAAGAAACAACCAAGCAAGTCGGCTAATATTACCTTTGTTTGCGAAAACGCACAAACGGCAACCTCAGTACAGGGTAGCCAACTTCGTGAATTGGAAGAACTGCTTAGTCATCAATCCGAGGTAGACAGTAACTTTTTAGAACGGCAATTGCTTCGCTCCCTCCTAGATAGGTTCTAGTGTTCTATTAGCATGCGTAATGTATTTTTATTGGGTTGGCGGTTTTGTCATGCTTTATAAATATCTGACTTTCCATGTGGTGTCTAGTCGCGTCCTAGAAATCAATAACACTACAGGGGTGACAAACGATATGACGTCTAGCACCGGAATCACGGCAACATCATTCCTTCGCCTTTGTGGCGTCTCAGCTACCTCATGCATTCCTCACGCAATTGCCCAAACCTACCTTGTTCCACCACCACTGTCATCTGGCCGTGAATACCCAAGGTCACAACCATGCTATAACCGCCGACTGGGAGCTCACCGGGCATCACAGTACCATCCGTCACCATGCCAGCACCGCAGGACCACTTTGAGGGCCGCCATTATGAAGCGGACCGCACCAGCGGTCCGTTCCACTTTCTGAATCCCACGAGGCGCTACATCGTGGCCGGGACGAAGCCTGCCGGGACGAAGCCTGCCGGGACGAAGCCTGCCGGGACGAAGCCTGCCAGGCCGTCCGACGAAGAGAGAGGTGGAAATCCGACCGCGGCGCCAGGTGACTCGTTGCTCAAGGCTGCGTATGTCTGGAGGAGTCGCGACAACAGGAAGGGTCGACACGCGTTGGTCCTTGACCGCGATCCCCGAGACCACAGCGCGGCAAAAAAGCTGAAGCCGTCGAATACATGGGAGCGAACCTTCCGTGGAATTCGGAAGATGTTCCTGAGATACCCCGTCTGGGATGTCTCTTACGATGTTGCCGTTGTCTTCACCCTGGGTGAGTGTTTTGCATCCGCAGATGAGATACTTGGACTGCTCTGACGCAAATATCTAGGTTCAGTCATCTGGGTCATTAATGGGTTCTTCTCTTGGATGCCAATTCAATATCCCTCGTCAGAGTTCTCCGGAGAGACGACCTGGGGCGCAGGTCTCACGGCCTTCATCGGCGCTACCGTCTTCGAGTTTGGGTCTGTTCTCCTCATGCTGGAGGCTGTCAACGAGAACCGGTCCGACTGCTTCGGGTGGGCATTGGAAGAGTCGCTTGACGGCGCCCTGCACCCTCACCCAGACCACAAGTGTCGGCATTCTCACGTCCAGAAGCGGACACTGGTTGAAGGGGCATCAAGCACAGATGACCAGTCCGAGAGGGCCTCGTCTGGTCCTGCAGAGGGCGGACGAAAATGGTCCTGGTGGCCGACCTGGTATGAACTTAAGACACACTACTTTCGCGAGATAGGATTCCTTGCCTGTTTTTCTCAGCTGGTCGGCGCGACTATATTCTGGATCGCGGGTATCACATCTTTGCCGCCCATCCTCAACAATCTTTCTACAACCGCAGAAAATGTGGTCTACTGGCTTCCTCAGGTCATCGGAGGCACTGGGTTTATTATCTCAGGCACCCTCTTCATGATCGAGGTACAGCCTCGTTGGTATATTCCTGCACCAGGCGTTCTTGGTTGGCACATTGGGTTGTGGAACCTGATAGGAGCCATCGGGTTTACACTATGTGGAGCGCTCGGGTTTGGCAGCTCCAAGTCAGCCGTCGAGTACGCGGCTGTACTGTCGACATACATAGGCTCATGGGCTTTCTTGGTGAGTCTGGGATGTCAACAAAGTATCGAGTGTTTAACTGATCAAAACAGATCGGAAGTGCCGTCCAGTGGTTCGAGAGTTTGAACAAGTATCCGATATGGATAGATGAAACAAAGTTTGGGGCACTTACAGCAGAGTGATGCAGCTGCAGGGAAGGGTGTTGGTTCACATATGGCACACGAAACACTCTACTGCAGGAGGGTGAAGAAACGAGCCGGCTCTCCATAATCCACTAATACCTTCTTTGTCAAAGTTATGGTCCGGAAGCCATCCGGAAGGCAATGACTCTCCTCCTTGCCGATATGCACCTTTCCGTCTGTACCCACTCCGGCGTGAGCCGCGGTCGCATTTTGGGCCGCATGGCGAAAACACTGGCCTCAAAGAGCTTTCTCCAAGCGCCCTAAGCTATGAGAGGACGGGGGGAATGTGACAAGCCACACACTGGCAAGGTGCTGCAGCTGGCTCAACGAGAAACTACCCTTGTCGAGTACGGCGGAATTCGCCATGTTTGCATATCCCAGATTGAGGGATGGTAACATTTGGTGGGGAGATATATTGCGACAGGAAGCGCAATTTGCCGTCTGCGGCCGAGTCATGGACAGCGCGGAAATGTCAATGGAGGATAGATGAAGGGTTATACCATGTCTTGTCGCTCTTCTGTGGATAATCGTCGCATCTTAGTCCCTCAAACGGCCAGCTCCGATCCTTCCAGTCCAGGTCTTGCTGCAAAGGGAACCCGAGATTGTGGACTGGTTAACTACCGTGTGGGGAGCTGAGGCTCAAGGTTGGCTGAGGTGGGTTGACGGTAATCTAGTTTCTAAAGAGCACCAACGCGAAGGATGAATATGTGATTGTTACTTTTTTTTGATGAAGGAATTGATGTTTTCAGTTTGATAGAACGCCGTTCTCAGGGCGAAGAGGGCAGTTCCATCGACGACCAGGTGGTTGTCAGATGCTGGGTGTCAAATTCTCCTCTTGACACTGATAATCACAAGTCGATATGAAGCACGAACAGAGTATGATGGCCTCGATTACCGGGCTGAGAGCAACCGATGCTAGCATCAAGATGTTCAGAGCGAAACAGCCCATCACCACCCCTGGCACTTCCATCTTTGACACATAACTCTCCAGAGTGGGACCTGTAGCCGCAACTCGGCAGACAAAAAAGGAAAAAAGAAGGGTCATTAAAGCCCCTGATCTGAACATCGGATTCCTCATTGGGAAAGCAGAAGCAACGCGGTCTCGGAGTTGAGACTCTGCCCCGTGCGGGGAGAAGAGATCTTCACGACGATCACCAAAACCTTCCAATAAAATAGTATCTGAAGACGAGCCGGGAAAAACAAGTCCTAGCTAACAAAGTTCAAGCACCGGCGGGACACTACGGAAGCACGAGAAAAGCCTCAAATCGTGGCTCGAGACTGTTCTGGGCTGAGTGGCGCCGACGATTCCGGCCTGCACCAACAAAACACGCTCAGTGAAACGAGTGACGACAACGTTGCTTTTTCCTCATCTTCCCAATTCGCGAGCACTGCACAACTTATACATATAATCCGTCGCCGTGGAGAATCAACGCCTCCGAGCTAAAAAAGGATACTTACTTACCTGGCCGGTGGAGCCGCTGGGTGTCGACAGGTCAGCGATTGTCGACGCAGGCAAGGCGTGGATCCCTTGAGGGTTGTTGACAAGTCCCCACCAGCAGGCATCCGGGACATCTTCCACGGCATCCGGGTGTTGACGACGATTGGGCGGGTGCCGAGACATCCAAGGAGACCGCACGACGACCTCCAGAGGCCATATCTTTGTCGATCTCCACAGGCAAGGACGGTGGCGACGGTAAGAGGATTGCATCTTCCGGGTTTCTAATGTTTGGCGCACGGCTTCGCAGAGGGACGACATCAAGAACATGAAGTAACGGAACGCGTTGATGAGGAGGCGATAACATCACGTCGCTCGGCTCTCATCAGGTAATCTCTCTATAAGAAACCATGCGAAGTAGCAAAGGGACCGCTCGACAGGTGAGGAGGATCCGTCACGAGGCCGCTTGTTTCATGTGGGAGGGAAGCCAGGGGCATTGGGATCATGATGAACCGTCCCACCGGAGCTGGAGAACCATGGTCAACGAGGAAAGCAAAGAAACATACTAGCAATGATGACGACCTGGATGGGCCTGGTCGGGCTTCACCAGCACTAGTAGTCTGTAGTCGGTACTCCAAAGCAGACGAGGAAGACACGGACCGGACCCGTCGTCGTAACATCCGTCTCTGGCGTCGTCTATTCGCCGTAAACCACGTTACAAGGGTTCTTGGGCGGACGCCAACGTCGGACGTGGTCGACGTGGGGTTTCTCCTTGGTGGTCAACTGAGGAAGAATTGCTTCTTTCCAAGGCGCCCCTCTTGTCTCTGGCTTTGCCGGGCCGCGCCTCTGCTAGTTTGCGAACCGGCCAATGGCCGTGATGGATATCACGACGGACGACGGTGGTGAAAGCGGGAACCAAGGAGCCGGTCGGGGCTAATTTCCAGCTACGCGTTTGGGGCGTCGACTGCGGGAAATCGATTCCAGGTCTGCAATCACAATCACTCGTGAGGGTTGTAGATGCTGTAGGAGTGGTGGGAATTGACGGTGGCAGATGGCTGTCGATTAGGCTGAGGATGAGATGAGATGGGATACTGATTACTGTCTCGTTGGTTGAGGTTCTCCCTAAGAATACTGGACTTGCTGCCAATCGCTCTTGGTGTTGGACCCAACTGTGAGACTGTGCCGCATCAGTATCTAGAACCCATGGTCCTGGGAAACTCTTTTTGTGCAAGTGCTAGCGCCGTATTAGACTAACGACTGAATCAGACCAGTCCGAAGGTCATAGCACAATGATGACGGAGGGAATTGACTCCGGGGCCTCAGAGCTCGGCAGTCGTCTGTCAAACTGTCAGCCGACGTCGATCTTTGCAAGACATGGATGGGCCTTGACGGTCTCGGTCTCGGGTCTCTCTTGTTGTCCTTTGTTGGCTGTCGCGGACATTGACTTGTTGAGAGCTGTTGGTGCAGGGAGCTTGATGCTGAGTGCTGAGACGCAGGGAGCTGGTGCAAGAGATGGAGTGTTCACGAAAACACGGACAACCCACAGATAGGAGAGAGACGGGGAATACAGGATGAGGCTGGCAAGCTTGATCGGATTGACCATCATCGGACGAGAGAGGCAACATCAACTTCCCTGACCGAGGCCAAGAGCTCCAGGGATGGCCCCCTTTCGGAGCGGAGTGCTGTTGGCTGGTGATAATTTAGTCGAAGCCGCGGTGGAGTGCAACGCAGGGCTCAGCGGCGGCCATCTGGGGTACAGCACTGGGCAGCCGGGCGTGCATATGTGCCATTGCCGTGCGTTTACGACCCTCAGGCCCTCTGATCCCTACTGCGTAAGGTTGGCACAAGGGTTGACGGACTTGTATTGGCTTCGGGTTGATATCATCTGGTATGGATGTTAGCATGTCAGGTCGGGATGTCTGTGGGTGAAGTGGTATTGTATTGTATTTTCCGTGCCATTCCGTTGGCCATGTTGCCCTGCAGGTGCGGTTTCCGTCTGCATGTCTGCTGTGGGAGATAGAGTAATGCGCAGGCATTGATGCACCTCAATCAATATTATGAGTTAATTCGAAGTCTGGTCGTCGTCTGCGTGCCCCCTTGTAGAATGGCACTGTGATGACCGGAGCTGGCCAAGAATGCAGCAGTCGTACATAGTATATCCGTAAGTTAATGCAGTTTCTTCCGCGTTGTGACTTCGGTGCTGCCGGACGAGGCTGTGAGATGGAACCCATACGGATGTGATATGTCAGGGTGGGATGGGATAAGATTGGCTGAGACCTGGGTTGGTTGACGTCGACCCTGACGTTTGCCCCTGCTTGGGCTCTCGCTTCGCCCGACATGGCCTCGCACATCGCGGTGCCTGACATCGTCCCGGGCATGTAGAACGGCCGCATCAAATCCCTTGCTGGCACACATACTATGTATGGTGTTGTTATTCATATCAAGATTAGCATGACGGCAGGCCGTGCAGGATCGAGCGGAGTTGGGTGGCCCATGTTGTCCTTGGTGTCCTCGACTCCTCGAGACCCTGCGAGGCGGATACGGAGTTGCATTTAGTGGTAGG
The DNA here is from genome assembly GCA_013756995.1 of Neonectria neomacrospora. Lineage (NCBI taxonomy): Eukaryota > Fungi > Ascomycota > Sordariomycetes > Hypocreales > Nectriaceae > Neonectria > Neonectria neomacrospora. Next base: position 558 of record JABSTB010000804.1, on the reverse strand, counting down.
TGCTTCCTGGCGCGCCGAGAGATACAGACTTGACAGAGGAATAGTAACCTGGACGACAGAGGGCAAGTCTCCCAGGCTGCTGGACCTTGACCTTGCTCGTTCCGGTAGAGCCTTGGTGGAGGAGGGTCTCGAGGTAATTGAGGTCAGGCCGGGGTGACAGGGGCAGGCAGGCCGCAGAATGGATATTCGTTGACATCGAATTTCAACATTGCTTTTGTCGAATACCCAGCACACACGAGGGAGCACGAGGATCTTCCTGGTGAGTGAGCCGATGCTGACTTTTCTTTTTTCTCGGGAAGTAGCCTCAAAGCCTCACGCCATTTGCTGAGCTGAAAAGACGACCGTTGGAGCCGTCGACGTTCTATCCGGTCAAGACCGTTTGATCGACAGAAGGAAGAGGGTCATTGCACCGCACAGGTGATAGGTCTAGGTGATAGAGTAGGTGATACAGTGGGGTGCAAAAAGTTTGAGTCCGTCGGAGGTACCGGCCGGGCCGGCCTAGCCTAAAAGGGCTGTTATGATGATGCCGCTTTAAGTGACCTAAGTGATCAATATCAA
>JABSTB010000803.1:0-57120 GCA_013756995.1 Neonectria neomacrospora | reverse complement strand
AATGTAATCAGGTGCAGTAAAATTTTTACTGCACCTGATTACATTTCTCGCTGTTGGTGACCCATCCTGGAGTATCCCCACTGGGATTGACATCGGAAAGTGGCAGAAGCGGATTGCCGAGACACAGGAACCGGGCTCCTGCGGTCACGAGCTAGATGAATTCAAAGCATATAGGGCTGTTGAGCGAGGATTACCTTCAGTAATCCGCTGTTTAGAGGACGAGTCAGCCAACGTGAGGGCAATAGCAACTCCAGGACTACTACAAAGCTGCCTGCGACGTGGGTGGATCTGACGATCTCACTCGATGGTCTTGCGCTACTGCGCTCATCATTCTGGGTTCGAAGCAGAAGGGACTTGTCGATGAGACGAGGCGTATAACGACGGATGAGGCTTATTTGGTCAGCTTAGAAGCAACCATGGGCCCTGACATGGATTTCCCTTTTGCCAATTTTAGTTTGCGGCCTCTGGCCGAGACAGTACTTACCAAGTTTGAAAGCAACTTTGCCAATGAGGATACCTTGCTATAAGATGTTTCTTCTCCGCACCGTTCAATCATACTCTACCACTTGGCTCAGCAAAATGCTCTTCTCACACTCTAAGCTTGATACCACACGGCGGCAGTAGTCTAGGGCGAAAGCGAGGGTATTTTTCCTCCATGAGGTGACAGGGTCATGCAGCTGCAGCCACGGTATATCCAACACACTGAGTCTTGGTGTGTGTCCTTGAATGTCGACGGGGAGTGGCAAAAGGTGGCCGACTGCCACCCGTCAAAAACTACAGTGGCCATGCCGATATCGGATGACGTAGTACCTAGCTGGTTGACAAGGCAAATCGAGCGTCTTCATTCCAAGAAGTGTGCCCATGCCAAGACCACAGTACGGCACTTCGCCGAGTCACTACTCACAGCGCTCGTCGTTCGACAAGTCCTCACTAGGCTCAATACCATAATTATGATCCGGTGAATGGAGCCCAAGAACCACGTATTCAAAGCAGACGTGTCAATTCTCTGAGCTGGATCCATTAGATTGATTAGATTAGGCGAGAGACTCCGCAGACCCAGCAACGATGTAACTTTGAGCGGACCGGCAGACTCGATTCATTCCATATTTATCAAATCGACGATCGTCCCGAGATCTCAAAGAACCAATGTCTCCTTGAGTAAGCGGAAGTTCAGCTGGTCCTGAATGCAAAGCATGCTGGAAGAACATCAGCCGCAATCCTTAATTATTCCAGCCTGGATACCCCGGTCAGCATTAGCCGAGCGAGCCAACGACACGGCCACGCGAGGAAATTGCGGGAACGGGGTGGTTCTGTCTAGGGCGATCTCCCGTTTCAAAAAGCACGGACATGCAAGGAATGCATCCTCCATCCCAGATGAACGCGGAACTGCTGTGCGGATGAGTTCCGGGGGAATCATACCACATGCATGTTGATGGAGATTGAGAATGTTTCACGGAATGGACTAGCCAGGGTGGATGTGTATGTATACAGCGTGACCTCTCTTGCTTGAAGGCGTTGAAATTCCAGCCGCAGACTATCTTCTGGAACTCGCTGGCGTTTAAAATTTGTTCAAAATGTTTTCGAAACTCTTGCCGTTCTTGCTGTTCACGGCAGTAAATGCCTGGACTCCTCAATCAAGGGGCAAGTCCTTGAACGCCAACTGCAACACCGACATTGCTAACTAGATGCAGCTTCTGCCGCGGTAACTGGAGAACAACTCTCCGAACGAGGGCTCTCAGCATCTACCAAAATCAGAGGCGTCAACCTCGGCTCGCAATTCATCGTCGAGCGCTGGATGGCCGAAGCCTCGTGGAAAGAAATGGGCTGCGCCGCCTACAACGACGAGTGGGCGTGTGTTGAGGGCATCGGTCAAGCCGCAGCGGACAAGGCCTTCAAGAAGCACTGGGAGACCTTCATCACGGAGGACGACATCAAACAGATTGCCAGCCTCGGACTGAACGCTGTGCGAATCCCCGTCGGGTTCTGGATGCACCCCGATCTTGTACAGGAGGACGAGTTCTACCCCCGCGGCGGCATCTGGCATCTGGATCGGATTGTGGGATGGTGTAAGGACCATGGACTTTATGTAATTGTTGATCTTCATGGTGCGCCAGGGTCGCAATCTCCGAGTGAGCAGTTTACTGGACATGTAAGGGACCTTGGACCTTTGCTCGCCGTTTATACTGACACATTTTTAGTCTGTAAAGACCCCTGGGTTCTACACTGAAGAGAACTATGAGCGAGCAAACAAGTTCCTGGAGTGGATGACCAAGCGAATCCATACTAACGACAACTACACCACTGTCGGCATGCTTCAGGTTCTCAATGAGCCTGTTCGTTCTGGGGCGTGGAAGACTCAGGCGGCTGATATGATCAAGAACTTCTACCCCAAGGCATTCCAACGCATCCAGGCCATGGAGGGTTACCTGAAAGTCGCCAAATCCGACCGCCTTCACATTCAGTTCATGGTAGGTTCCAAGCCTTGGGTAATGGAATAACACTTACTTACCGTTTGCAACAGGGCAAATCATGGGGCGCAGGAGACCCAAAAGAGTACCTCTCAGAAAGCGACCTACTCTTCTTCGACGCGCACCGCTACCTAAGCTTCGACGACCGCATCGCAGGCAACAAGAAGAGCTACATCGCGACCGCCTGCGACGACTACATGGGCGAGAACGTCTTCGTCGGCGAGTGGTCGCTCTCGGTGAACAGCACCCTGAAGAACACGGCCGAGTTCACGATTGACGGCCAGGAGACCTGGTACAGGAGCTACTGGGCGGCGCAGGCCCAGGCGTTTGAGAAGTCGGATGGATGGTTCTTTTGGTCGTGGAAGTGTGACGGGAGGGATGATTGGCGATGGTGTTACAAGGCTGCTGTTGAGGCGGGTGTTATTCCGAAGGATGCTGGGAAAGCGAGTAGCTTGAGTCCTTGTTGATTATAAAGCTCGATTCGACTTTGTACAACTTGGTTAGACAGGACGATGAAGTCTCTTACCTCGGATTCATACGAGCGTTCTATGAGACTTCGACGCTGATGTATCCTAATAAATTTACAAACATCGTCACCCCCTCTCTGGCAGGAGAAGAGCAGCCTTGTGTAATATCTCTGGCCCGGTGGTCCCTAAATCCTAATTCTCACACCAGCAGTGGGGCCCAGCTGAATATGAACGTACGACACAGCCTTAATCTTAATCTAAGCCACGTCATTAGGCATCAATCCTCGCCCAAGGCAGATTCACAACTAGGAAAAGGTTTCAGAACCAACAGTACCTTCTGCTAGCTATTCGGTGAGATCATCGTGATTTCGTATTGCTTCATCTACTTCTCGCTTCACTGTCATTTAATCCTTGCTGTTAACCGTGCGACTGTACTTTATCTTCAGGGGCGGCGCGTCATCCAAAGATAGTTTATCTTCTGGATAATGGACGTGGACGCAAATTCTCCTTCATCCAAGCCGGTCAGTCGCTCGGCATCACCTTGGATTAGAACATGCCCCCATATACGTCCAAGCTGGAATCCTGACGTCCGGGCCATTGTGCCCGTACAAACTTGGCTGGACTTTGCCCCGACTTGTGTTGATTGCCAGATAATTCTGCAGCTTGCTGAGACAGCGAAGCCAGGTTGGATAGAAGCAAACAAGAATGGCCGTGGCTTGATTAGGGTGTCCTCCAAGAATGTTGATACCGTTGATCTCTTGTTGGAGCCGGAGGATGAAGACGAGCACAGACCTTGGGATGGCGAGGAGGTGTGTTCTTTCCAAGTCCTCCGCAGGTCGAAAGGTGAGCGATAGGGGCTTCTTTACAACGACGAAACATTCAGGAGGACCCTAACAATCCACAGAAGACCCAATCTACGAAGACCCCGAAAGCAATAGCGAAATCAGTGGCAGCCTTCGGAAACCACGGCTCCAGACACTAGATGTCACTCCAAACTCATCCTCCCCGGCCGCCTTCGAACGTGCAGCCAAGTGGCTATCTTATTGCCTTGAACACGATGGCTGTGAGCTGCCTTACAAGGACTTTATGCCATCGCGGCTTATTGATGTCGGCTCAAGAGACCATCCGCACGAACCTTTCCTCGTCGAGCCATCGGGACTAGCCTCTTATGCATGCTTGAGCTATTGTTGGGGTCCGAAAACAGAAGATGTTTTGAAGACGACCACCGCCAACCTCGTGTCCCATTCCCAATCAATCCCTATTTCCAGAATGCTGCCAGCCATACAGGATGCCGTCACCATCTGTCGCGAACTCAATATTCAGTATTTATGGAACGATTCCCTATGCATCATCCAAGACGATTACACGCTCTGGCTGAAGGAAGCGGTGAAAATGGATCGTATTTATCTCAATTCAACTCTAACAATCGCCGCGCTGGAGCCCAACACTTGCAAGTCACGCATCTTGGGCCCTCAACGCTTTGGCCAATCTGAATGGCAGTGGCCCGTCACCGTCAACATTAGCTCCGGAACAGACGAACAGTCGGTGGATCTTTATGTGCGGCCCGTGTATGATTCGATGTACGACACAAATGACGGGGATGTAAGGTCCTCACTCGACAAGCGGGGTTGGTGCCTGCAAGAGAGCCTCTTGCCTAACCGGAGGCTTTGCTTTGACGGCAACGAGATGCGCTGGGAATGTCTATCTCACAAGATTTGCGAATGCGGGCATACCTGCGAGGACTTGTCCTGGAGATCGTCCCAGAAAGAAAAGCTGGAGAGCTTTGAAACGTTGAATTATACACTCCTTGGCGCTGGTCTGAAAGCAAGGCAGCTAAAAGGTGGAAAAGAAAGTTCACTCGCACAGCTCCAAACGCGAGAGTACAGTCAGAGGCTTGGTCTTTTTCGGAAGTACCGGCGCGGTCGCTCCAAACAGGAGCACCGCGGGTTGTCTCCCCACCCTGGGCGAGGTTATCGAAGATGGAGAGACCTTGTGACAGAGGCCTCGAATCGATCTGTAACGCGGCAAAGCGACAGACTGAATGCAATCTCTGGGTTGGCCAAGCTCGTCCGTGGAGTCCTTCACGATACCTCTGGAGACCAAAGCATCGAGCCTCCTGAGGCATACTTCGCCGGACTTTGGGAGCGGGAATTTCTCTTCGACCTGACCTGGCGTGTCACGCGACTTCGGTCAGATAAGCCCACTCGAAAACACACTGCAAACGAGCACTCTCATAATAAGGCCGACATCCCTGCTTTTGGCATCCCGAGCTGGTCATGGGCATCTATTGACGGGTCCGTCGACTTCGTTTTCGATGATCCGCTGAAAACGTGGAAGTACAGACCAAATCTGGTAGACTGTGCAAAAATCGAGCGCGTGATCTGTGAAACAGAACTATCCAACGATGATACAAGCGCTGTCACGAGCGGACGGGCGGTTCTCACAGGCCTACTAGCTCCCGTTGAGCTAGCAAGCGTGCACAAAGCCGATGAGGGTCTCAGCTGCTATGCGCGGGCCAAGAACCTCCAGTCTGTTAAGTTTATGCCAGATAACTCCATCAGCCACATCATCCCGGTGGGAGATCAGAAGACGAAGTGCTGGGCGAAACATACATGTCGGGGCGGGGAGACATGCTGCAGATGGGATTTCGGCCTAAACTGCAGCACCTCAGATGTGTTCTACTGCTTCAGGCTGTTTTCTTGGTTGGCTGATACTGGTTACGAAGTTCGAAGACGGGTCGGCGACGAGGTTGTTTCAGAACGTGCTTTCATGGGCCCGGAGACTTGGTTTCTTGTCCTGAAGCCAGTAAATCTAGCCCCGACAACTTTTGAGAGAATTGGTGTTGGTAGGTGGCCCCGGGAGGAACAAAGAGTCTGTCCAATTTTTGAAGATGCAGAGCACGTAACAATTGAGATCGTTTGAGACCCGTCGGTAGAAATGCAATCTATTTGTTGTCATATTGTCCCATACTGATGGTAATATTGTAAAGCGATGTGCTAATATATCGGGATAATAACTTAGTAAATATTGATCTTATAATCTCATCCACTACTATATGTTAGGGTAATAGTGTGCTACAGTTTGTCGGTTTCTGGCGGGTTTTTATTCTACCATAAGCTCCTCTTCGAGGTAGACATGGGTATGCTGACTCAACAGGTCTGGTTCAACAAAGTACATGCCACTTCTGTAAAATTCAATGACCATCACCAGGCCCTTGATGGCGCATCGGCATATACTCGGTAGCTCGCTCTCGAACAGCGCTTTCTCCTCTTCCGTCAGATCCGCATGTGAGTCAAACATTTCCACGATTTTGCCACAAAGCTCAGCGTCAGCATCGCGTAGGTAGTCAAATATCATAGCGCGAGCTCCAAATGACTTGAACAGTTTATGACGTCCAAGTAGTGAACCACTTCCATGGTGTTCAAACTTTCTATGGTGTCTGTAAAGCTCGTTGAGGAGATCAACTGCTGATTGTACCTCCGTTGAACTCGGGAAAGTTGATAGTAGCCGAAACTCTATAGTATCCTTCACACGGCGCAATGCATTGGCGATGTCAGGCGTGAGCCGAAAGGGGCCCTCAACGAGCTGCCCACGCAAAACAAAAGGAAGAAGTAGAGATGGGCTGCAGTCTGGCCAAAATGCACAGCTGTGACTCATGCCGAGAGCTATAACCCAGCCGCCGCGACGATAAGCGTTAGGTGCTATAAGAGGGTGCCGAATGTTGCCGCCATTCAGTAACTTTAGTTTAGTATTGTCGTTATATCTTTTGTTGCGGAAGTAAGAGTTTAACTCCTGACCCGAGACCTCGGATAGGGAACCGTGGAAAACGCGGAAGTCGCACATTTGTAGATAGTCGAAAATGGTCGATCTTCTACTCGCAATAACTACACCGCCGCACTACACAAGCTCCAGTATGTTTGTAAACGAATCACCAAGCATGAGACCGTTGAAACGGAGACAAGGCATTGCCCTCACAAGATGGGCGTAGAGAAGCAGAACTTCGGTATCTACTCGAATGTACTTTTTCGCGAAAGGCAAGACTAATGGCTTCCTAACAATGGTACTTTGAGACCAAGCCAAAGGAAAGAAGAGGTGTAGGTGATCACTCCATTGTCTTGATGCCAGGCCTTTCTTGAATGACTCGTCGGTGCAGAGGTTTCTACACCAGTTGCGTGGAGCATCGAGAGGGTGGAGAGGATCGGAGCCGAAATGGTCGAATTCAAGGGACTTGCAATACCTGTTAGGTACCCACACAAACGTTGCAAGCTTCCGTGAATAGCGCATGACCCAGTGCAGGAAAGGAGGAATTGCAAGCAGTTGAAGAGGAATTGCAAGTAGTGCAACGATGGCGGCGACAAGGCCCCAGTCAATGTCAGCCATTGCCTGAGAAAAATGAGGGAATAATTTGAAGACGAGGCAAATGAAAGAATATTGAGCTCGCCTGAAGCATCAGTTTCATTGGGCATCGATAATAAGCTTGGGCATCGACGATCAGCTTAGACAGGTGACCTCATGTTATGCACGGCTGTGGCAGTCTATTGGTCCAAGGAGTTAAACCGCGAGCAAGGCTGTGAGATGGCATGCCAGGGCACCCCTATAGAAGCTCAAGCTAATTTTGGTGTGCTTGACTTCGTCTTTGAACTATTCAGTATATACATCGCAATCGACTCTATACGTGCTAGTGTCTTAGAGGGGATCTCAATGTGCTTGCCAACTACACTGCAGATGTATAGAACCACTTTGTCCTGCGGGAGGCCAACCACGGAGGCTAACTAGTTCAGGCTTCCTCCCTAAGTGATGGCAGTACGATGACTCCCAACTTAAAATTTCTCGCAACCGAAACCACTTAAGCGAACCAACGCAAGTCTTCACCAAAACCTTAAGTTGGCTGCCGTCCCTTGCAGTTTGTCCCAGCAGGCTCCCTCAAAGCAGCATCTGCGAGTCAACATAAGGCCGTTGGTCGTGATCAGGTATTCACTCTGGCGGCTGCAGCTTCCTGCTCTCTTGGAAGCAGATTGATGCGAGCAGTATCCCTTTGATTAATATGTTTCCCGTATTTCTTTGATCCCTTTGCTCATAATCACGCCCATAGAAATGCAGGAAACAGGAGATGATCGCCGCCGAACAAAAGAACCATATCTCTAGGGTGTATCCCGGAATTCTTCAGTCCGAGGTCGATATTTTGAGACCACACACGGTAGTCTTTGAACGAAAGCTCGTGAGCATTCTGCCTAACGGGATCCATACACACCGTATATCCGACAAGGAGACAAAAGAAGAGCCGGTGATCTAAGCCTGTAACGAGACATTTGGAACGTTCGATGTCCAGCGCGAGGGTATCGGCATATTGATGATCTGTGTTGAGATTGTTTGCAATGCTTGTAAGTTGTCAACTAGGAGTCGGCTAACCCAGCTGGAAGCTATGTAGATACCGAAAAGCGCATGATGACTGGCCAGTAAACAGCTAATGGTTCTCGCGCTTTAGCAATAGCCTAGATTTAACGATAGTTACCCTATACAATGTCATATTGCTATAGGCATGCCGTACTGTACAGCCGACAGGCTGAGGCTGAGCGCCAGCTACCCCTCTTTTCTGTAGCCACCAACATCTGAGCCGAGTTCTTTCCTTGATTACTTTTGTATTTACCGATTATCCACGTCCACTACAACGCACTAGCCCGTTAAGAACACTTCCTCGCTTGACGTGCCATTGTAGTTCAAACAGTCGCTAGCATGTCCGGGCTAGAGGCTCTTGGCCTGGCGTGCAATATCTTCCAAGTCATTAGCTTCGGACGTGAAACCACGAGCCTAATTAAGAACGTCTACCGAGATGGTTCCGTCGATGATGCGATTGAAGAGAACGCGAAAGACCTTGCCGACCTCGCGGCGCATGTCCAGACCCTGACGATTGCAACTAAACAGAACAAGCAAGAACGCCAGTTGTTGGACATCGCGAAAAAGTGTCAATCCGTTGCACGAGACTTGCTGGAGGAGATCACTTTCGTGGTGGGCCACAAGAAGAAGGGGAGCCTGACTGCGACGATCAAAGTCGCTGCAAAGGCTAACTGGCGGAAGCGACGGCTGGATAACATCGAGAGGAAGCTCAGAGATGCTGAGAAATTGATGCAAAGCGGTCTTCTTGCACGGGTCTGGTGAGTTTCCATCTTTACCCCGCAGGCCACAGGCATTGAACTAATAATATGCCTTACAGTGACAAGACCGACGCCCTGCACCTTGACTGGAAGTTGCTCGACGAAGACTTGCGCCGCTTTTTACAGCAATACCACCAAGGCCACACGGAAACATCTGAGCTTATCTCCGTTGAAAGCTACAGAATGCGGGACCACGTCACGGCCCAGTCAGAACGTGTCAGGTCGGAGCTTCAACTATCAGTCGCCCAACAATCCTCACGACTTGATAAGGCGGTCCGCGATTCGACTCAAACGATCTCAACCACCATGGCCGCTTTGATTCTTAACAAGGAGAGAGAGTCCAATCGACAGCGCTTACTTGGGAGCTTGAAGTTTCCAGGGATGAACGAGCGCCGAAACCAGATCAAAGAATCACATACTGGCACATTTCAATGGATTTTCGAAGACGATATGACATGGTCAGACGACGATGCAGAAGACGATGAACGGGACTCTGACGACACTGAGGAGGAAGACCTAGAAAGAAACTCTGACGACACTGAGAGGGAAGACCAAGAAAGTGATGACTCCGAGTCGGACTTTCCGTGCCATCCATGGGATTCCTTCATCGACTGGTTGAGATCCAGTAGTCCCATATTCTGGTGCAGCGGCAAGTTAGGCTCAGGAAAATCTACCCTACTCAAGTACATCATTTCTGAGCCACGAACACGGAGCGCCCTTGACGTATGGAACCCCGGTGCGCTTTTGGTGTCACACTTCTTCTGGCGCCCGGGAAGCTTAATGCAGCAAAGTATCAGAGGCTTTTTCTGCTCGCTTCTTTTTCAGCTTCTGGGCAACGACGAGTTTGCTCTTGACTCTGTTATGTCAGCCATTCCACAGACTAAACAGAAGGATTCAGACACAGACTGGTCCACCGAGGAGCTTCGAGAACTCTGCTTCGGTACCATGAAGCAGTATCCCCAGCCTATCTGCCTTTTTCTCGATGGTCTTGACGAAGTGAGCCCCGATGACGGCGTAATCCAGCTTCTTGCCGTCATAACAGAATTCAGCACTATCCCAAATGTCAAATCATGCCTGTCAAGCCGACCTGAGTATTTGATTGAAAAGCGCTTAGGTGGTGGCCGCTACCCATTGCTTCGGTTACAAGACCTCACGGCTAGAGTCCTCGAGAAGTACGCTAGAGAGCACATTCAATTTCCACCCGAACTGAAAATCCAGGATGAATTTGGATTGCCAAGCAACCCGTTCGATATACTTGTGGAGAAAGCTCAAGGCGTTTTCCTATGGTTATGTCTCGCAATCATCAATCTGAACAGAGGGTTGGAGCACGGCAATGATCCAGAGGATTTACAGCTAAGGATTCAAAGCTTGCTCGACAATCTTGCCGATCTGTACAAAGACATGTGGGCGAGGCTGAACGAAGACCAGTCCCTCTATCGCCAGAAGGCTGCTCTATACTTTGGTTATGTGATTGCCAATCAGTCGTGGTTTTATAACATACGAAGGATTGGAGTCACCGAAGGTCTGAATGCCTTCCAAATGATGCTTGTATCAACCTCAATGGCCGATCAACTTCTTGAACAAGACAATCAATATGTACAACCCGACACTCTCGTGAAGTTATGTAAGCAGACCGAAGCGGATGTGCTCGTCCGGTGTGCTGGAATGCTCGAACTATCACACGAAGCTGACTCGAACGGTTTTGAAGCGAGACCATGGAATGGCGAGAAGTACGCTGACACTGTACCGCATATCATAAGCGCGAGGTCATTTCGGTTCATTCATCGGACGGCGCATGAATTCCTGGTCAACACCCTTGAAGGCAGAGACATTACTAGCCACTGCACATTCTCAACCGTACAATTTCAGCGACGAATTCTTCAAGCTGAATTGGCCACTTGCCAATTAGCATTAGTCCAAAGGAAGTTCTCAATGTATCGCGATTCAGCCGTACAAATCATTTTCCCTATGAACCTTCTTGCTCGGCATCTGCTACTTATCAGTTTGGGGAGTAGATGTCACAGAACGGAAACGGACGGCCGAAACACAGACTGGTTTCCGCTTATCAAAGCCTGTAAACAGCTTAGTGACACAGGTCGGCTTTTTTATTTCGTTAGACCTCCGCATAGCATCTTTGGGCATTCCCCAAATGGGCGGTTCCTTGTAGCCGCCGCTGAAGCTGGATTAGTCGACTGGGTCTTGTCTGCTATCGAGAGCCACAATCTCCAGTCGGAAATCCTCTCGGAAATCCTCTTTCAAATACTTCAGAACCAACGTCGTGACTACCCGTCATCTCGTTATGGAAGAGCGATGTCCCGCGACACATATGGAAACGTACTGGTTCGCAAGCTTCTTGAAAAGGGAGCTGATGCGAACACGAAGATTGCGGCAACGGCCGCAGCGTATGATCATGGAGCCAAACACATGATTGAAACACCTCTCTCAATTCTGGCGAAACAAGGCTTGATGTATATCAAAGATCGTGCAGCAGGCCTAACGTATTTGCAAGCCTTAGAGGATTGTGTCAACGCCAACGTGAATTTGGACGAACCAGTTTGTCTCTATATCGACGTCTGTCATCCGGATGACTCGTTATGTTTCTGGGCCATTCCGACTTACGAGAGGTACCACGCGATATCCCTTAAGGCCGACAATCCAAGCATAGGAGTCCCGGTGGACAGGAATTACGACGCTAGGCTCACGCACCCCACACTAGATTTTGAACGAGACGGATGGACTATTTGGGCCACCGTGCCGGCCTCTGTTTTAATCAGATCGACGATTGCGGATTTATCTAGTTGGGGGCTACACCCATCTCTTGACGCTGATAGAGCCTTGCGACAACTAACCGATATTCCTGGATCTCAGCGCAACCCCAAACCGTATATTATTGGTTTGGACAAGTCTACCCACAGAGACATCTCACCCCGCACTCATCTGAACGTTTCGCCCCAGGATTCGGAATACTTGACCGAGCTTATTATTAGAAGCATGCTATTGGGTCGCCGCCGGGCAGCGGACGGGGATAATTTGGAAATGGGATATCTGAAAGCCGAGGGCCTAGGAAAGCGCCTTGGCGAAGTGGTTGAGAGGAGTGAGCTGGTTAGAGAAGGTATATTTGACCGCTTGAGGTATCTTGGGCTTGTAAAGGCGGCGGTATATGTGGATAACAATGGGGTCGCATACTCTCGTGAACTTGCAAAGGCAAATGGCGCCTCCATGGTGCTATGGGAAGATTACATCTAAGGAAAGGACAGATTTGACTTGAATTGAACTTTCAGGGGTATTGGGTAGTGGAACTGGTCCGTTTTCCGTCTCATGAGATGTAATGGTGGTCGAGAGACCATAAATACGCGGTATGTCTTCCTGTGTGTGCAAGACTCCACCGACAAAGGAATTAACACAAGGGCTGTATACTTGCGCGGACAGCTCCGGGCATTGCTGGAGACATGTTTACGTGAAAGTCAGCTATGAGACTATAGGGCATTAGTAAGGATATAATCCATGCGGAGATCCTAATCAGTAACTCCGTCCACTGAACTAATTTTGTCCTCATAACCCCAGCCAGAGCTGTGGTCTGAGGACAGCTGTGATTCTCAGACTGTCATTGTTCAAGGACACGTTTAGACCATGGCAAGAAGCGTACGAAAAGAATAATTTCCGTCGGAAGCAGTGCCATCAGGACTAACATAGCTAGGTTTAGGTAATCATGAGCGGCACTATATAATTACTCAGTAGGAGCACTTTGTCCATTGTTCCTGTATGCGATGAGGCCGGCTAAGAAAATAATGCATAGTAGAACAGAAGGACGTGGACTTGGGCAAGAAGTGGACTAAGATACTAAGTTCAGGTGGAAATACGGCTAGCTCATCTTCCTTAACTTTCGATCGGTCCTTGAAACTAGTTATAGTTAGAAGTATAAATAGCTTCATCTTTCACAACACGATTCCGAGTCGTGAACATGACCCACATAGTATAGGACTTTAGCTACCATCGGAATAGTATTTTTCCATCATCCGACGTAATAACAGGAGCTCTTAAAATCGCGCAATCATGATCTTAGGGATCAGTCCACCAATACCTCCGTCAATCCTATTCTGCCCTGTTGTTACTCAATACCAAAGTCTCTCTTGCCAGTTAATCTGACCATGGCGTTCACACTATATGATGCAACTATTGTGGAGACGAAGACAGCTCTCATAACTCTGGACCATATCCTCACCGAAGCAGAGAAACAGCCCAACTCAGACAGCTTCCTCCAGGCGCGGCTCTATGAGGATATGAAGCCCTTGACCTTCCAGGTTCACTCAGCTACAAAATTTTCCGAGAAGGTGCTTGCCAGGCTCTCTGGGAGGGATGCTGTGGAGTTTGAGGATAACCTCGTCTCGTTTGCAGAAATGCATGAGCGTATTGCCAACGCTCTGGGGGCTCTTGAACAGGCCGACAAGGACACTATCAACCGGGTCGGGGAGGAGGTCGGACCGACAGATTTAGGTGCTTTTGGGTCAATGGAAATCACTGGAAAAGCTTTCGCGATGGGGGCAGCAATTCCTAACATCAATTTCCATGTCTCGATGGCTTATGCCATCCTGAGGAAGGAGGGAGTGCCCTTGGGGAAGAGAGACTACATGAAGGGTTGTGCTAGTGAGCACATTGTGAAGCTGTAGTAGTGGCTTTGGAATATGGTTTACAAGAACACTAGCTCTAGGGGTATCACAACTCATTGAAATTTATTTGCGATATTATGTTCTATAATTGCATCCTTTTGCTTGTTGCCGTTTGTGAAAGACTATGTAGAGGTAGTGTTCTAGTAACTAGGGCAATGTAATAGAGACCCTAGCTTATACTATTATTATAAAGTAGCGTTTTATAGATGATATACTATACAAAGAATACGTAAGTAGAAATCCTTGGATCAGGCTCGTAGTAATTGAGGTTCCTATCATGCATGTTCTACTGAGCGAGCTGACGAAGCATCTCAGATGCACCAGGATATTCCTGGTTGAATGTAACATTCCGTCATACAAGCTTGATTATTGGGCAATTGTGCATCGACTTGCTTCGCCCCCAAATGACATGATGACCCCTCACTCGAGCGGTATAAAAGCGTGCCGATGCACTCCAAGTGTCCTATCCTGTTTGTTCAACAGTCACGACATGCTTGAGCTTCACAGCCGAGTCAATCAAGACCGTGGGTCTCAATCGCGAAAATGGCTAGCGACGAGTATGCAATGTACCAACTCAGTGAGGACAGCACGTTCCACTTTGAAATCCTCCGCGTCCTTGCGCAGGCTGTGTACGATGGGTCGGACGTCGGCGAGATTCTAGTCGCAGCCAACAGCATCATCCCCAGCGACTTGAGCAGCTACGCCAACACGTTTACCAGCCTCGCGCATAGAGTCTATAAGCGAGCGACTACCGTTGCCCAGAAGAAATTCCCTGTCTCGGCCCGCACTGCATTCTTTGCGGCTGCTTCATACTTCCGCAGCGCTGACTTCTACCTCCACGACAATGTCACGGACCCGCGCATTATGACGCTGTGGGCAAATCAGACCGCGGCTTTTGATCAGGGACTGGCGCTGCTGTCGACGCCGAATCATCGTCTGACTCTTAGCACGCCAGACTTTGACATTCCGGCTATCTGGTTTACTCCTGACGACGAAGTCAAGCAACGTCCCACCATTATTCTTGGAAATGGCTACGATGGCTCGCAAGAGGAGATGTACCACGTCATTGGAGCTGCGGCTGTGGAGCGTGGCTGGAACGTCATCTCATACGAGGGCCCAGGCCAGCCGTCGCCTCGGCGTTACCAAGACATCGGCTTCATCTACGACTGGGAAAGAGTCGTGACACCAATCGTCGATCATCTCATTGCCCAGTCGGACTTGGTAGACCCAGATGCAATTGCACTTCTGGGTCTGTCCTTTGGGGGCTACTTGGCACCTCGGGCGGCGGCTTTCGAACATCGGCTTGCGGCCGTTCTCGCAATCGACGGTGTTTGGGATTTTGGAAACGTGACTCTAGGAGCACTTTCAGAAGAGTCACTGGAGCTGTGGAAATCAGGAAACAAAACGGCCTTTGACAAAGTGGCACTACAATGGCTGAATCCTGGTTACCCAACCCAACTACGATGGGCACTGGCCCAGGGCCTGTGGTCGTTCAACCTAGACTCGCCGTTTGACTATATTACCGCATCACTCAAGTACACACTCGAAGGCGTCGTTGATAAGATCCGGACCCCTGTTTTCATTGGAGATGCGGAAAACGATCTCTTCTTCAAAGGGCAGCCACAGCAGTTGGCAGATGCTATGGGTGACCTAGGTTACCTGCATCATTTCACCAACGAAGACGGTATTGGCGAACACTGTGGTCTTGGTGCTCTGAAGCAGCAGAATGCAGTGATGTTTGACTGGCTGGATGGAGTTCTTGAGGGAAAGAGGGGCAACGCTTTATGTTGACGCACACGTCGATGTAAGGCATTTTGCATCAGTTCCGCTCCTCGTAGTATGTTCTTCCGTCAGAGCCACCAGCCTCACATCATCGAGAATCTCCAGCGCACTATTTTCTATGCTTTCAATAGAGGCGTGTAGGTCGGTCGTCCTTGTCAACCTTCATCTTGATAATATTTGATAGTGAGTTGTAGTATAGGTGGCTACCTAAAAACGAGTGTCAATCTGGATGTATTGACTCCTATCAAGTATATTTCGATTGATGGAAGACTAGCTAGTGTGGTCACCTCAGACTCAGTATAATCCTGTCGTATTTTGTGCTTGCCTGACGTTAAACGACGCATGACTGATTGCCATGAGTGTGGACACACCTCCTTCAGCCACTACTCACCAGTACCACGGGCTCCCCGTTGCTGACACTGACACAAACGTTTCCACTCCCGTCGGAAGAATAGGACCCGCCGCCAAATGTATTCTCCCATGAGCCGTTGTTCCTGCGTGTGTTGAAACAGTACTCTTTAGAAGTTCCGGAACCTCCATTCGTAGTCAGGACAATGAGATCTCCATCTGCCCGGCTCCAAGCGTACGCGGTGTCAGCGACGTACAAATGGACATGATCATTCCCTCCGAGCCCTCCAGCTGCGGACCTCGCTTCTGAAAGACGAGAGATGGCTTGATACACATCGGCATTTGTATTGAAGTCGCTCCGCCAGAGATCCTCTCGGTTTGCTGGGTCGGTGCCGCCGCCATAGCTTTGCTCGGTGCCATAGTAGACAATAGGAATACCGCGCGCTAGGATCACGTATGCTAGAGCATTCTTAAGAAGAGAGACATCGTTCTTCTGATTTAGGAAGCGAGCGTTGTCGTGGTTGTCAAAAAACGTGCCGAGAGCAGCGGGGTCAGGAAAGGCTGAGCTGACGTCGTCATGCATATCGACCAAATCCTGTGATGAACCTTTCTGCTGATAAAAGTTGTTCAAAGGGTAGTAGATAGCGTAGTTCAACAAGCCCGGCATCAAACTAGCATATCCAGAAAGGTAGGCGGGGTCACCATCAAACACCTCACCAATGGTGTAGACTCCAGCAGCAGATGTAAATCCGGGCCAGAACTCTTTCTCGACGTGCTTAACGGTGTCAATTCTAACACCATCGAAGCTAAACTCCTTGACTAGCCAGGCGATCCAAGTCTGGAACAAGGTTCGGATTTCGGAGCTCTGAGTGTTGACGTCCGGAAGACCTGCAATCCGACACTGCTCGATACTTGACTGACTCGAGTAGTCAATGTCGCAGGCTGAATGGTAAGAGCTGTCTTGCTGCAAGGGCTCTGGTTGGTTGTCGCTGATGGGAGATCCCATGTGGTTGACAACGACGTCAACCATGACGTAAATTCCCTTCTACATGTCAGCACTGGTGGCCTCAAGGTGACAGATATTCGCTTACCTTGTCATGGGCTGAGTTCACAAGACTTTTTAGGTCGTCTTCCGATCCGTAGTTTGAGTTGATAGCGTACAAGTCCTGCGCCCAATATCCATGATACCCACCAGCGTGGTCTATGAAGGATTGTAAGTTAGCCACCAAGGAGACTGCAGAAGATTTATGGGAAAAGAGGGGTCATACTCGCAACGACGGGGGTGATCCAGATAGCATCAAAGCCCATTCCCCGGATGTAGTCAAGCTTTGATTCAAGGCCCTTGAAGGTACCGCCACAGTAATTACCCAGGTTACTACACGAGTCACCGCCAGAATCATCACTGCTGCGAGCGATACGATCAGTCAAGACAAAGTAAATGTTGCGAGACTTCCAAGCAGCAGTGTCCGCGGAGAGGACCTGGGTTGAGAGGAGAGCAAGAGCGAAAAGAGAGCGCATGACACCCATGATGATAGCGTAGATCATGATGGACCACGACAGCCAAATACAAAGTTGTCTAGCTCTGAGACTGTATAGAAACTCATGTAGTCGTACAATTTGAAAGCTTTTATAGAAAGTTCTAGCATGAAAGCCGAGATGCGAGGAATAGGCAAATATCAGACAGGACTACGTTGAGAGGTGGAAAGTCGGCTGACAAGAGTTCTCCGTACAGGATGCGAATGAGCTGTTGAGTGCTATATTTGCGGCAATATCGACCCCATTCAGGTTAGCTCTCCGACAAAGGACCGAGAAGCAGGAGAACGGCCGAGATGCGCGTGAAATGCGGAGGGAGGAGTGCGGGGATGTGGGGAGACGCCGATCGCAATGAGCACGTCGGTCCGGCACAGACTTGGCATGGTAGTTGGATGTGAACTTGAAACATGATTGACAGGGAATACGACGTAGGTTTAATAGTCAGAAATGCATGTGATACCATACAGTCGCATATACGAGAGCTAATAAACTAGATAACGTGGTAAAGGCACAATACTGTTCGGCATATCGCCATGCTTAGAGTACTTGGAATAATACATAGAATTATGGTACGAAACATTTAACCACATTTAAAGAGCTCGGCACCTTAGGCGACTCGAATGCAGCAGTGTTTAGATACGTAAGAATTTTAAGTATGAATCAAACAGCGAATTTGACCTATACTAATTCCCTCCGTGTGCTATCAAAACTCTCATTGTTAACTCTCATCGCCAAGCTCCCTCACGTTTAATCAAATTCAAGCCGTAATGGCAATATCAGCGCAGGTCAGATAGACCTGCGGGGTCTGGAACGAGTTCCACTTGAAGGAGAGGAGGGTATGGTTGGAGGCGTAGTTGGGGATCTTGATTTTCTTGGTGACCGTGTATCCACCAGCAATCGACGTGTAGCAGGAGTTGATAGGGGCGTTATCAACCCCGGCGCATCCATCCCCTTGGAATGCTTTGCAGGTGAACCAGTCGTTGCGGTAGCAAGCCTGGTCCGCGGAGCAGTCAGGGCTGTAGTCGCAAGTCTGTCCATCGACGTCGGTGCAGGGAAGAACACCTTCTTCGAAGCAGTCTTCAGCTGCCTGCTTCTCTGCCTCAGTGGGGAGATACCCGGATGTGAGAAGCTTGTCGATAACTTCCTGGTCTTGGCAGACGCGGTAGGTGAACATGCCGCCGTGGTCACCATTGTTGTCAACGCACCACTGGACTTCAACAACTTCACCAGCCGTGTAAGTAATGACTGGCTCCTGGCCCCAGTTTACTCCGGGTTGGTTGTAGTCAACGCTCACGCGAGCGTTGTAGCCACATGGGCCACTTCGGCCAACAGGAGCTGAGTCAAGGTCCGGCCAGGCGGTTACGGGCTCCAGGATGGTGCACTCGGGGCAAGTATCTGGACCAGCCTGTACAAAGAGGGTCAGAAACTCCATCGCTCTAGGGCTTCCTGGATTGGACCTACCTGTGCGTTCAATCCGGTTCGGCTCATCGGGGAGCTCAGATAGCCGTGTCCATTGACAACAGCTGCCAGAGCAAGAGTGGTAAACAAAGTGGGATAAACCATGTTGCTTGTAAGTAACTGAGGAGCTTGATGAAGAAGTTTGTGATATGAAGGACGGTAATGCTCGTTTATGTTAGCATTTCGAAGAGAGTGCTGGCCAACTCCTGTTTATACGTTCGTACAGTGACAAACTCTCCAAGCCAACCTCTTCAGGCAGTATACTTCAAGAGAGATCAAGTCACTAGAACTACAGCCGTTTCTGGTGGTGCTCTTGGCGTGAGTGAGTAGGACCGACATATCGCCTTCCAATGAATTGTGTATACAGGGTCTGGATGGAGTCATTTCCTCAAGAACGAGCCCTGCACATGAATGAATGCCACCGATACCAAGCTGAAAATCCCCCTTTGCAATATTTCCACCTATAGTTGACTGCATGAGCTCACCATCAGCCACGGGGCCTGGGACACCGATGTGGAGGCCCGGACCATCAAAGTCCGGAGTTGGTTGCAGATACTCCGGCCGGATCTCGGTCGGCGCATTCACGGCACTTCAGCGATGGTTTTATGCGACAGCCCTAGCAAAGCGACTGTGATACAAGCGAGCACGATGACAATGATGTCATAGCTGAGACAAAAATGGCGGAACGTGGGGATCGTCCCAGCCTACCCCAGAACTTGATCGGAGAAATAATCAGGTCCGGGGTTAGCGTCGACGCGGAAAAGAGCCTGAAGATGGATGAAGCCATCGATTTCATGCAGGCACTTTCTTGGCTCGAAACCATATGTAGCCAGCAGCTGAACCCTTGTCCAAAGTCGGAGACTCCGCCCTCTGTCTTGCTGAGGAAGGTCGGAAGCTCCGCCTACCCCTGCAACCCACAAGTGCCGAGGCCGAGAAGCTTGCATCAATGCAATGCGTTGTTCCTAGCTTTGTCAGAAGACATGAGCTGCATGAAGTGCTCCCTAAAAACTGCATTGGAGTCCTGTCAGGAGTCATGAGGTTTCCCTCTGGAGCACGTATGCAGGATGAATTGACGTATGCCACTTGTCGGTGATGGATGCAGGCAACAAAGGAACAATCCCATGCGGAATAAAATTGACGTTTAGGATATGAAGAAATCGTGCTTGATATCAAGCTACTAGATTTAGTAACGTATGATGATTGCCTTGTTAACAACCATTCGCGAGCCCTAGGCCGCAACATTTCCCCCGCGGCAACAAGGCACAAAAACACGTTGTCGCCCAATCCCTGGTTGAATCACTCGCCGCTTGAAGGGATAATCTCAGTAGAGGCCAGACACACAGATCCTGCTCATACATTATCTCCCTAGCCTATTAAACGTCCATCAACATCTCGACCTTAACTAACAACGCGCGCTACGCCCTCATTCACACCCCATTTGCCTTGCAAGACAATGATTCAGCAGGATGTTGCAACCTATCCCGCCCGAGCAAATAAGTGACGCAAATGCCTAGCTTCACCAATTTCGATCTCTAACATTCTCTCTGCTAAAATCGCAGAAAGCACCGTTGCTCAGACCTTCGACGGCCTTGCTCATGTAGATGTCGTCTCAGTTAGCTATGGGGATCCCGTTGTTGAACCCAACCACCCCATAAATTAACCCAAGATGCTGTGACCCGGTATGTTCGAGAAAACACAACTCCTCCGAAACGGGGGTAAGTCTTTTGGTGTCCACAACGCGGGGCTTTGCTCAACAGCCTGGTGATTTAGCTCCTACTTGCGTGCAAGCGGCAGCACCTAGGTCCGGCCTTCTCAACCACGACTTTTGAGATAAATGCCACAGTTTCCATCAAACTGCAGTATTTCTATTTCAGATGGACACAAGCTCAGACAAGATTGACGGCATCATATCTTGGACGGCTCCCAAGGAAAATCACTTCTGGTGGAGATACAACCACAAAGCGTCACCACTGACACACTTCAGCCATACCTTCAATCTTGACAGCCAACAGTATCCTGAATGGGTTGGCGATACAGCTGGATACTGGGCCGAGGCTCGGATCCTTGGCGGTGTGCTCTTATTCGACCAGAGCACACCCAACTCCAATGCCGCTTCGACCATCAGAGCCGAAAAGAAGTTGCTTAGCGTATCTTCTGGCTGCCAGGGCTCACAAAAGTGCTATTAATTACAGATTAAAATTAATCTTAAAACTAAGTAGTGTTAGTTAATATTGTTTTCCAACCTTGCCGATTGCTAGATGTCCGGAGAAATAGTTGTTAGACTTCCTTTTTCCAGGCCGTAGAAACAGCAGTGTTCACTGACGATGCAGAACCCGATTTTATATATATATATCATACAAACACCACCAATATAGGCTTGTTGAAGAAACAACAGGTGTTGGAAATTGAGAAAGAACGGGTGGGGAGATTCGTCCAAATCTGTTGGCAGCCCAAAACCAGCACAGTCCTGCCAAACTGGAGACATTCCTTTACTTGAAAATGTTAACAGGCCTGAAACCAGGACAAATGTACACGTAACCCCACAAGACGGAGGTTAAAAGAGAAACCTAGAATAATATAGTGAACAAGCTAATCTTCTACAGGCATGAAAAAGTGCCTACCACTTGCTTGCGCTGCCACAAACTCGTTCTGATATAGCACGTCAAATTTATGGGCATCGGATTGGACTGTCAAAGCCGAAAGCTATCACCAAGTCTTCAGAAAAAGTTGGTTTCGGCAGCTTTGATCCAGAAACCAGAGCAATGTTTGTGGCATTGAAATGTTAACGAGGATTCTGCTGGCTGATATTTTTAGTCTCCAGGGTAGGGCGGGGTGGACCCCGACAAGACGAAGCCGACTCTTAACTTTGCATCCATGAGATGCTTTCATTTGGATTATTCCTTCTAGCCTCAGACAGTAAACGACCCTATGATCGCCTTGCACGTTTTCCGCGTTTCTTGTCTTTCCTTCTTGATTGCAACTGTACCGGAGAACCGACCATTGCAGAAGTCCCACGAAGGCCATGGAGCGTACACCATTCCTATTTACTTCACGTTCTGACATGTGGCCTCGCTTGATGGACAAGGGCACGCTCTTGTATGCCATATCGTCATTACGAGGGTTCTGATCCTTGTTCAGCCGCATTATCTCAGCGGCACGGCATGACATGGCCTTGATCTTTAGGACGGGGCACCAAAAGGATCGGGAACTAGTCTCGTTGACGTGGGCGGAAATAAATGGTTTCATTGGTCTGCTCGGAAAGTACGCACTTTTATTGGTCAAGCCCAAATAACCGTAATATCCTGGCAACTCGAAGTGGGGGCACCTCAATATCCAGATACTACTTCGGCCTTCCGGCATTTGTAGATACATGAGTTCTCACGCACACATGGGCGTAGAATAAGCACTAGTGCCAACAGTTGCATCGGTATGATTCACGCCGTTATCGTGAATCAATACCCTCGCTGTAGGACCCACTGGATTTTGATGGCACCAGCTTGAAGCCGGTTTTGAGAGATTCAAATGCGGTTTCTAGGGTTGATAAGTTTTTATTAAGTAGACAGATCCTTCCTTTGTAATTGTAATTTTATTCCTATCATCTTCATATCAACCTGTTTCCATCTTCTTCATCTCGTTCCTGTCCTGTTTCTGTACAGCTTCTACGATGGCAGCAAAAAACACCCTCTTCATGACCCCTGAAGAGTCGGCGCGTATCCAGCAGACAGTCTGGGATCGAATGCAAAAATGTCAAGACCAGGCTGGTCAGCCGAGGGAGCCTAAAGATCCAACAGCTTTGATCCAGCAGGCAACTTCAGTGTCTTTGATGCAGGACCTCTCTCTCGCAGCTTTTGGGCTTGGCACCCCGAAAAAGAGTCAAGATACCATGGTAGCGTACGGCGTCGGTCGCCCATATCTGCCCTGTGCAGCCAAGCTAGAGGACTTGCAGCCCATAAAACTCTCCGGTCTTCGCATGGAGGCACATCATCGCGGGCACGTGCTTTCCTTGCGCCGCATTTCCCCAGTGGCCGAGTTGGAGACTTCCTCTTGGGCAGTTGTTCAAGGAGAATCGCCCGATGAGGTAGAGCGAATCGAGATCTTTCTGCACAAGTCTAAGCACGAGAAGGACATATTGGATATGTCTTCTGAGCTTCTTGTCAAAGAGCCGTACTACACCTTGAACAATCAAGGGGAATGTACCATCAGAGTTGATCATCCGTCAGACCTTGTCATTTATACTTTGAGCGATGGTCCGGAGGCATGGCGGCGCAGAAAACATGGTGATGTACCGCATGTTGCTAAATCACCCGAGAAGTGCAAGGAACAAGGAAATGCTGCCCTACAAAAGCAAGACCTTGCGCGGGCCCACGCCCATTACACCGAAGGACTACAATCAATTTCGAAAGACGATGAGGCAAGCAACACCTTGGCTCTGAATCTCTACCGCAACCGTTCTCACGTCAACCTCCTTCTAAAACGCTTCGACGAGGCAAAGGCCGATGCTCTCTCGTCCCTCACACGCAGCGAAGACGAGGAACAGAAAAGTCTGGACGCAAAAGCTTACTACCGTGCCGGCCTTGGGGCATACGCTCTCGGCGATTTTACCGACGCCAAAAGCCACTTTGAGGCACAGCAGAAACTCCAGCCTGAGAATTCATACGCAAAGTTGAACCTGAGGAGGATCGAAATACGGCTCCAGGAAGAAGTCACCGGCATGTACAATCTGAAAAAGGCCGTCATCTGCCTTTCCAAGAACCAAGGACGATCAGACGTCGCGAGCTTCGATGGCCATACGGAGGTGAGGAGCAGCCCAGGAGCCGGTCGGGGTCTGTTTGCGACGCGGGATATCCAGCCAGACGACATCATCATGTGCGAGAAGGCTTTCTGTGTTGTCTGGGGGTATGAGCCCGAAGCTTCTTGCACCCTCACTTGCGATGTTCGAGACAATGCCGCCATCAGAGTCTTCCCAGCCGGTTTGCACAAGGCAGTGGTGCAGAAGCTGCTGAACAATCCGT
This sequence comes from Neonectria neomacrospora, assembly GCA_013756995.1. Taxonomy (NCBI): domain Eukaryota; kingdom Fungi; phylum Ascomycota; class Sordariomycetes; order Hypocreales; family Nectriaceae; genus Neonectria; species Neonectria neomacrospora. The sequence goes on along the minus strand of JABSTB010000803.1, from coordinate 33,233 downwards.
CGCAGGTAGAGAAGGTCTTGGATCTCTTCGGCGATTACACAGGCCTTGGAAAGAAGCTGCTTGAACGCGGCGGAAGCCCCGTGTTCGACACTTTCCAGATCCACGACATTATCCAGCGGAACGCGTTTGGCGTGGGCCCACAGACGGAGGATGAAGACATCAGCAACGCTAGCACTGGGCTTTGGATCCGAGCGTCGTACATCAACCATTCTTGCGTCCCAAACACAAAGAAGGACTACGTCGGCGACCTCATGATCCTCCGTGCCACTCGCCCTATTTCCGCAGGCGACGAAATTACACATGCATACGATGAGTCCAGCGATTACGACGCAAGGATTGCTGCACTCCATAGGACCTGGGGCTTCAAGTGCCGGTGTGCACTGTGCGCTGCGGAAGAGGCAGATGATCCCGATATGCGTATAATGCGGCGGGAGCTCGAGGGGAAGGCAATCGCCTTTGTAGAAGGGCAAAATGCACAAGGAGCAAGTAGAGTACTGGTAACTAAGGCCAAGCGCCTTCGCCAGTCTCTCAATGATACATACGATACAGAGAGATACAACGGGCTACCTCGGCGGGCGCTTCTCGCCATCGAGCATTGGCTTCAGGTAGCGACTCGTAGATAGTCCTTCTCCATGGGAAGCAGGAATCAACGGAAAAGTTCTACTAACAAAGTAAACAAAACTGCCGTGGATATCCGGGTTGTATTAATATTTCTCAGATTTGCTGTTTCTTAAGGTGTCCTCTGGGTGATCAATAAGTTAGCAGTTGTAGACACAAAAGGCGTGGTACGGCGAAGAGGTCCTCCTACACCACTGACAGGGAGTAAATATTATCGTTGACTTCTATCTGTTGGTTCTTGTTTATCATCTTTATGGTAAATTTCCGTTCTCTTCTGTTTGCCTCTCACCTTTCAGTTGAGGTCTTGGACATCATGTACTTTGTGATGTTTCCCAAGCACCCTCAAACATCAGGCTCTACCTCATCCACCGTAGGAACTTTGGTCAGTTTGACCTCGAAAAAGGCCGAGATAGCTTGCACCGCGTCCCATATAACCTGGACGTCATCTTTCGAGACGCCGATACGGCGTGTGCCGCGGATATGCCAATGTGTCTCGGACCGCAGATTCTGGCTCATGATCGCAGGGAGCACAACAAGCTGCGTCTCAACGTCATCGAGGACCTGGCGATCGGAGAGGAATAAGCCGTAAGTGATCTCAGATGAGATCCACGCAAAGTCTTTGTGCGCGTCAAAGAGGCCCATGGTATCTTTAGCATTGTGCGTATACACCTGACGGAACCAGTTCTGTGCCCGTTCGTGGTTTGACGCATCCGCCTGCCAATTCTCCCGCGTCGTGATCAAATCGCGGTCCTCTGGCTTTTCCACACGACTGATTGCCAGGATTGCCTCGATCGGCTTGCACACGCCCACCAGGATAATCGTCTTTACCAGCGCCTCCCGCAGCTTCCGAACGAGTGCCTGCCGGTCGTCTGCAAGCTGAAGTTCAGGTTTGCTGACGAGATAGAGATAGAGGTCTTTGGCAGCCTCAGGGTCGGAGCTCGCGGCGAGGCAGGCAATGACGAGGATGTACCAACGGTCATTGCCCAGTTTAGTGCTTTTGAACCTGTCCTCGATGTCTTTGAAGAGCTCGCATAGTTTTGGGTCAGGGACCGTGCTTGTTTCGGGTTGAGAAGACGCCATAGTGGATTACCCGAGTTTCGGAGAGATTTGTGGTAGAAACGTAGGATGGTGCTTTTGGGGGAAAAGAGCCGCAGAAGCCCCACCTCTCGCTTTTTATACCCAACCTTGTTTATCATTTGTGCTTATTGTTGTTGTATGATGTCTTACGTCTGAGAGGAATAACTATTTTCCGCATGTTAATTGGTTCGCCGTGCTTTGTAATATGGTTCCCCGTTGTATCGATGGAGAGGTATGACGCGACGATGTAAAACCCCATATTTTAGCCTCTTCCGCTCTCAACTCGTTCCTAACTCCATTCTCAAGGATTTGTCAAAGGAGGTGCTACCAGCGTTAATCAAACTTGGAAACGGTTAAAACTGTAATCTTAAATGCAATAGGTTGGCGCTAACCTTTAAAACTAAACTAGACAGGTGAATAGTGACAAGTTACATTTACAGAAGCTGTTCAAAACATGCTCAGTGAGTTTAAGACTCATGTCTAGTAAACTGAAAGCTATATGATTCTCGTCCACTCAAATTCCTCTTCGGTTTCGATCATTGAGAAGAACGCGGCATCCTGAGGGTGAAAGGTTGGTTTGCCACTGGTCTAGCCCCTCTTTTGGTAAAGTAGAATCTGGCATCGGTTGACCTGCTTGACCAAGCTGCTCTCACACGGAAATTTATTATACCCGTTCACAATTGCTTATTTTCCTGACACAATCGAGATGAAGAAAAACAACTGGGGCAGAAGATGGTGTTGTAGCACTTAGGTATAGCTAGAAGGGTTTAGTATGTACATCAATCCTATGACTCTGCTGGGTAGCAGCTCTAACATGTTCAGGCTTTGACCAAAGCTGAGAGAACTGTGGTGGTGATTACGGCCTTCATTGACAAATTCGACTGTAGACTGCGGCCTTGCCACAGGGTAGGGATGACAAACCAAAGATGACTAGCCAATTGCAGGTCGAGCTAAGATGTCAGCAGCCCTTGTCATCATCGTACTAACGTCAGCAGCCTTGTGGATGAGAAAATGTTCTCCAGACATGCATCTAAAACAAGCAAACATGCGCTACAATGCCTACCACGACAACCCGTTCTTCGCCATTGAAGAAATGGGCTACCACGGCGACCAACACACAACTGAACGCGTTATCTGGGGCATTGGGCGGCCTCGCGTCGGGTATCTTCACTTGCCCTTTGGATGTCATCAAGATCCGGCTCCAGGCCCAAGGAAGCCTTGTGCCAATGCATATCAATGCTGCACGCAAGATGCAAACACGAGCACATCGTGAACTTTATAATGGTCTCTTCAAGACGGCGCGGATTATATGGAGGGGAGAGGGTTTGCGGGGAATGTATCGCGGAATGGGGCCTTTACTTCTGGGTTATCTGCCTACTTGGGCTATTTGGTTTACAGTTTACCAACAGTCTAAAGTCGCGTTGCCCCAGGCATATCGTAAGTAATTAACTCATCAGGATTAAAGAGCTGGAATCATTGAAACGACCTGAAAATTTCCGGATAAAACGCTAACTTCTATCATTCAGCTCAACTCTCGTCAAGTCCCAACATGGTAAACTTTATGTCATCCATCGCAGCTGGTACTGCGTCGACTGTAGTGACAAACCCAATATGGACCGTCAAAGTTCGCCTGATGTCTCAAGCCTACCGGCCATGTACATATCACTTATTCCGGAATCGGAGGCGAAGAGCCTATAGACCTCACTGGCAATATCGCTCGACGCTGGATGCTGCCTACAAGATGTACATGACTGAAGGCATGGGCGCTTTTTACTCTGGGCTTCGAGCGTCCTTGCTCGGCCTCTCACACGTTGCAATCCAGTTCCCGGCGTACGAATATCTCAAAATTGAACTCACAGGGAAAGGCATGGGCGCTTCCCGATCAGACCGCGATGGCGCAGCGGATTGGATCGGCATCTTATCGGCGTCTTTGCTATCCAAGATAGTCGCCAGTAGCCTTACGTATCCTCATGAAGTGATTCGGACGAGGCTGCAGACTCAAAGACGTCCGGTTCCTGGAGCCGAGTTTCTCGAGGGTCTCGGAGGATTTAACGGGCTGCGAAGTACAGGGATTCACAGCATGCTACTGCAGCCCAAGTATCAGGGTATTTTTCATACGTTTCAAGTTATTCTGCGGGAGGAGGGTTGGAGGGCACTGTATAATGGGATGGGAGTCAATATTGCGCGCAGTGTTCCGGCTGCTATGGTCACCATGTTGACGTATGAATATGTTATGAGCTCTTTGTCGCGGTTGAAGGATCCCGTGCAAGAGGAATTTGATGAGGGTAGCAAGGCATTGGGAGTCGATGGGTAGTGTACATGATTAGTGTTGGAGTAAAGGATGTACGATACACAAATTGGGGTACTAAGAGGCCCTATTAGCTTATATAATAAAACGCCGCTTTTGTTTAGGACAAATTCAGGACTATTTAGCCTTTTTGTGTTTGTGTGCCCAAGTTTTGCATCGATCAAATTCGGCCTTAATCTTCGTAGACACGCTCCATCAAGCCAGGTTTATCGTTACGTCCCATTGCCACGTCGTCAGCCCACGCGATAACTCGCCTGGTGAGAAACTCATTATCGCAGTTTCGCACTGCAACGTCTAGGTCACGTTTTTGTCCACTGGACTTGAAAACCTCCATCCACTTAGGCTCCAATCGGGACATCTCTTCCAGAAATATCTGCCGAAGCATCGTCAACTCATACTCCTTCATATGTTCCCAATACAAATCGCTCATCTCCCCATCCACTTCAACCTTGTACCTTGTAGAGTCTGGTTTATGGTGTCGTGGTTTGTCCTCCAAGAAGGACGGGAAGTAGCATGCTCTCCATAAAGGCAGAGCTGAAACGCACTCCCAATCTACTACACCTGTCAAATTGCCGTCGGTATCCACGAGAATATTGTGTAGAGAGAGATCATCGTGACACAACATGGACGATTCATAGTGAGGATCGTCATCATTGGGGAAAATCCGGTTCACCAGAGGTCGGAGCTTCTTGATGATTTCCAGCGTCCGCTCTGCATCATCCATGTCATCTTCATCATCGCTGTCCATGGTTTCTTTGGCCGAGTATTTGGTAATCTTAGATTCGCAGTCTTTGTCGCTCAGTGCTAGTCGTGCGTTGATCCAGTCTTGAGTTGTTCGAAATGGGCCGCGGTCCACGTTCTGATGAATGTGGTCATCCTAAAAGAAGTGCATTGAGACGATTCGGCCTACATTTGCAGAAGGTGACGAGGAGTGGATGTTTCCGATGCCCCGGAGTTGCTTCCTAAAGATCTGAGTGGAGAAGTGGCAAAATGATTTGACGACCTGTTCCTTGGATCCGTATGACAAAGCTTTCCAATGCGTCGCCCAAGCCTTCCCAGGAAGCTTGCTCATCAAAATCCACTCGAAACCAATGGGGTTGTCTCTAGACGCGTCGTGAAGGATGACCTTGGGGACTGGAAGTTGAGTGTTGCGAGCCATCCACTCCAGTGTGGCAACCTCGCTAAGTGTCTTGTATCGAGGATCGACCGGCAAAGACACGCGCAGGATGAGGTGTTCGCCGCTATCAGTCTGAATATCATAGAGCTTGTTGAACGCGCCCTGAGCAAGAAAAGATGCCTGGTGGGTCTCGTTCCTGGATTCCAGAGCTGATTCGACGGTTTCCCTGATGGCTTCTAGATCTGGTTCGCGGGTCCACCGTGGCTCTGGGAAGAAGGATTCTACCACCCACTCAAGTCCTTCAAAGCCTTTGCGATCGATCGCCATCCCGAAATGTAGTAGATTTGACTCGGGGCCGAAATGTGATTCTTGTGTATCGAGCCAATTGGATAGCAGGGTGTTGCTCGTTGTCAAGAGGTTACGCCAATTTGGGGCCGAGTGTTGTTGTTTGAGTGAAGTATGTAACACCAGTGCAGCACATTAATGAGTTCCCTGGTACATTCCACGTGACTTCCATCTTCGACCTATAGAATCACCACAGGCTGGCTCACCATGGGCTCAGGCCAGTTCAGACAAGCTCAGATTAGCTCAGGCTAAATCAGCAAGCGCTCAATTCCAAGGACGGTGGGGAGGATTCTGGACGTGGGTTGTAGAGTCGTGTATTGCCTGAACTTCAATACCCTCATTCAGATAAGAGTAAACGTTTCAAGGCGCGTGGCGGCTGTGTCGTTATTGCCGTGTACCCAAGCTTCTCCATGGCTGATACCAGCGACAAAAGACACTCCTAGGAAATGCATCTTGCCCTTTTCGCTCTGTGACGGCCTGAGTATTGCAGGTAAAGAGCAGCCTGCAAGAAGAACCACTTGGTCTCCAAGCTGAAGCTCGAAATTAGACACACCGACGAGCCCAGATGAGGTAAGGAACAAGGCACTGCCGCCTAAGAACGGATCAAATCGAATGACGCCGTCGATGAACTCCATGAGCCCTGCATCTGCGGAGGCGTACGCCCAAGGCAGGCCTCCGCGCTGGACGGCTTTCCCTATCTCGCCGATCCATCCGAAGAACCAATCCTTGAGCTCGTCGTTATGCTTTGGCTTCATTGGGCCTGGAGTCGAAAGCACCTTGATGTCTGAAACCGTGCAGCCTCTCAGCAGGAGCTCCCCAGACCTCGAATGCTCTAACAACTGAAGATCAACTTTGCTGTCGCCAGTTGCCCTGGCGTCAAGTTGGCTAGCGGCCCACCTCTTCATGGGGAACTTGGCGGGTGTTTGAAGATCCATGACCCATGATGGCAACGAGCTCTTGCGTCGCAGTGGCGGAAGACTCTCTAAGTACTTGAGCGAGCCTGAAAGCCGGATGGTGTATTTCGCAAAGTCTCGGTAGACGCGGGAGTAAGAAAGCGAGTAGTTGACAGGCAGCGGAGCGATTCGCGGTTCAAGCTTTTGTATCAGTGGCAGGAAGGCGTACACTTTATCACGGGGGTCTCTCGCTCGGTGGGTGCGAGCGCATTCGACGAAGCCGGAGAAGATGTCGAATGGGGCTGAAGATATGCTCTGGCCTTGTTGGGCCGCAGCTGCGTTCTTGAAAGCAACCCAGGTGGCGATGCGCAAGGAAGCTGGGAGTGAAGTTCCTTTCAGAGAGTGAATTGCCTTGAGACTCCACACCCAATATGAAGAGAATGCTGTCCAGGAACAGTAATGGCGACCGGCGACGAGGACGGAGTTCTTTGCGAGTAAGTGTTCTTGGATGGTCCACATACGCGAGAACCATTCGTTGCGGCTGATGTTGCTCATGATTTGAGCATCAGCGATACTTCCATGGTCTGTAGATATATCATGTCAGTCAAAGATGACTCTGCGAAGGCCCACGTTGTTCTAGAATGACCTACAGCATCGATGCCAAAGCCAATTGCAAACAGAGTAGACGAGGTTCCATTTCCGAACTTGGTCTCCAACCCTGGGACCAAATGACCGGAGAATGTACAACGGAGAGGAAATGAACGGGTTCAAAAGCGTGGCCCGCTGGAAGACTGAAGCAATTTCGTTGCTGCCGGGACCAAGCCAGATGAGTACTCGGGACGCAGATTCGTAGATGTCTCCCATCAAAGGAACCTGCCTGCTCTTTTCCGCATTGGAGCTCTGGTTAATACAAAGCGCATCGATCCAGAGTGTCCTGGCTTCTTTCTTCAACCTGAGATGCCGTAAAGCCGACTCGCAGTTTGGCGTGATGGTGATGATCTTGCCATCGCAGTATACGCGTCGGTCGCCACTAACAGGTCCCCAGACGTAGGACAAGGCTTCATACCGGGCTCGATTAAGATTGTGGAGTGAGACGCGTTTAAGTGTTAGGCGTAGTGGGTCGTTGAAGACCTCTGCTGGCTCGAGGATGGCAATGCGTGTGTATTTGGGGCCTGGTAAGGGGCGGTAGTCGTATGTCGCTTTTGGGGGAGTCTTGCGAGGGCGTTTGACGCCAAAGTCGGGTTTGTTTTGGGAGAGAGAGGATGAGTAGCGAGAGGAGCAAGGGAAATGGGAATGGGAATGGGAGCGGGAATAGGTATCAACAAGTTGTCGTAGATGGAGATTCAGTTGGCACTTCGTCCACTTCGCTCCTTCCATTCTAAGCCCGTTTCTACTTAACGACAGGCTAAGAGGCAAACACATCGCATTGCATGGCATGCTTCCCCGGCCTGCATTGGCCAAAGGAAAAGTGGCGCGTTCAAGGATATGAGGCTTTTTTTTATTTATAAAACCAAATACCTATGTAGAAGCTAGTGTTAATGGTGTGGTTGTCTTAGTCATCGACAGGACTTGTACGTATCGGTATGATGGTAACTCCTCTTCGTCAGCTGAGCCCTCGCTTTGTGTCTCGGGTCCTTTAGCCAATAGAAATAATCACGGGGTCTTTAGTTATGGATTGGTTCATCGTCACCAGGGTGGCGCATCAATCACCATCAATCCCTATGGTTGGAATAATAGTGATGCCCAGCGTTCAATTTATGACTAAGTGGTTTATCACCGACTTGGCGGCGATACAGTCCTCGCAATAAGTCCAAAGGGACATATCGATGATACTGTTGCTTTGAAGTGGATTAAACCCTCCAGAAGTACGCAATACTCTTAATAACCATGAAAGCATGTTCTCATGGATGGATGCGAAAGTCATTTTACTTTCTTTGAGATCTTCTATTCCTATTGTTAGCATAATATCAACCTTTTCCCTTTGCGTCCGCATCTTATATGTTGTCTTGAGCCGCTTGGTGTGAGCATATTTAACGTCTATAAAAACCGACACTAGTATATTCTTTATAAAGAGCCAGTTGATGATGCCTCTGACTTTGAAAAGACCACGTTTCACTTCCATCATCAGGAGGTACGAAATCGAACCTTCAAGAACAAAAGTACAATCCAAAGTGCGTGGCAGAAATAGGGTGTTTCCCGTATAACCAGTCAACGGTTCTTAATGAGCTCGCTAGCCAGTCATCCTCGCTCCCGAAAATTATTCCTGAACAGAAGCTTCCTGGGTATTTTTAGATAGGATTATCTTCAGCCCTTATAACATCTAGTCAAAGAGTTGCTTCGGCGGATGCTCCTTGAACTCCAAGGCCTCCTGCCCCTTTTTAGTCTGCACGTCCTACACCACCACTTCGGATCGAACGGCTGATTGATACGATGACTTTATTATAACTTATATCTTATATAGGCATTAATAATATGTGGTACTCCTCTTACGCCTTTGGTCCTTCAGGTATTTAAGTGACTTATTTTAAGAACTAAATTGAGATCTTGGCCATTTAGAACCCAGGCACCACGCTTCCACCATTTCAACTGGAACGGATATCCGCTATATAGATCGCGGCCTCGTGACTGCGGGGGGAGGTGGCCTTAGGGTACTGACCGTAGGCGGAATATATCCCTGTTTGCAGATGGGACAGGTATCATGATGTTTCATAAACCACTTAGTGATGCATTCGGAGTGAAAGGCATGTCCGCATGAAAAACTTCGAACCATCTGCTTGCCCTGCATCGCTTCGAGGCAGATAACACTAGAGGATTTGTGACTGTAATTAGACTAGGAACAAGAAACGACGTATAGCAGACAATATTTGATGTTGCAGTACGTACCATATCAGTGTATTATCGTTCGAGGGCTTGGAGTGTCTGGAGGAGTCTTTCATTTGGCGCCTCCACTCCTCATACGACTGAGCCGGGGCGAGATTGTCTAGTCTTTCAACAGTGAAACAAGTGACAGGTGCCTCTAGATTGTTGAGACGGATCCCCCGGCGCCTTGATTCACGCCGTTTGAGATAAAACCTATTCGAATGGTGTGAGGGGTAAGCGCTGAAAACGGCAGACATCACGATGTAGTCGATGGACGCACCAGGAGATGTATAGTAGGACAAGTGAGAGCATAGCACCGAATATAACGGCCAGGAACAGGTATCCTGGCCGAGGAGTCGAAGGAATGAGGGTATCGTTGGGGTTGGTGGTCAAACCCGTGTCGTTACACTGCAAAATGCTGCAGTCATCATATTTGTGCGTCTCGTTTGTCCATTCCATCTTGACCAGAGCAAGTTGAGCATCGGTGGATTTCTCCACATTTATGAACCCGTTTTCTCAGAACCCGTCGGATGGGAATTATGCCGGTAGACCGGTCTCGTGGTTTTGTGTCATCACGCGTTTTCTCGTGAGTAAAGTTTGCACGTGCTGGACAGGCTTCGACTCAAGCTTTCTCCTGTGCCATCCATCGGGACTTGGCGGGTGGCGAAGACTGCAACGAACGAATGAGCAGCCCACCTCGTCATTCGGCTAGACTAAATGGTGGTGGTGTCTTGCGTGGCCGGCACCAGCCGTTGCCCAGCAATGGCACATCTTTCAAGTTCACGTTGACAGTCTCGGCTAAGGAATATTGAAAGAAAGGCGTCATGGTCTCGGAACGCGTAATGGGTAGCGCTTGCTTCTGCCAACTCCGCGGCCATCCGCCGTGACCTGCGCTTCCATTACCCGGCATCATAAACAATCATGCCGGACCAGAAAAGCATGCAAGTCGATCAAGCTGGTGTCCTGTGATTTGGCGTTGTCACAATCGAAGTCGCTGGTAGGTTGTCTGGCTCAGTGGCTGCCCCAAACCAAACGTTGGAAGTTGATCATAGGCGTCGAGGGCGGTACAACAGCATCTGGGAAACATGCATCATAAAATACAAGGCCCCAAATCCTAAACTGCGCTTTGGTCCACATCAAGTAGGCGAGGCGAGGCCGCGTCCTCGGTTTTTGTCGCTCTCATCCTCATCTCCGCAACACCATCGTCATATGCTTCCGCTTGCGCATAGCAGGCCAGAGCCACGAGTATTTGAGCACCGCATGGACCCATTCTTCAAGCCGCGGCGGCTGAGAAGGCCGCGAGCGCCCACAATCACGGTGGATGTCTCAGTAGTCCACCTCGAAACTGAGAATGGTAATTCATGCCCTGGTGCAGAAGCAACCCATAAATTCACTGCATTTCAGCGCAGCCAGCTCGTATTCTAATATTATTCAGGATCGCCGCTGCCATCTCACTAGCTCTGCGGCCATACCAAACGCTTGGCCAGACACACCATGAAGATGCCAGAGTCGAGTGGGTTGAAGGCGTGGCTATCGTTATCGCTATTGTGGCTATTGTTGGCGCGTAAAACGACTGGCAGAAGGAGCGTCAATGTTGGAAGCTGAACATGAAGAAAGATGATCGACTTATCAAGGCGATCTACTCGGGGAAGTCGGCGACAATGTCAGTGCATTGTGTTCTCGTGAGAGGTGTCATGCTCTTGGAACTGGTAGATATCATCCCTGTGGATGGCGTCTTCATCGACGGCCACAACCCTAACTGCGATGAGTCTTCCGCTACAAGCGAATCCGACCTGATCAGGAAAGTGCCATTAAAGGGGCGCCGGAGATCGTTTTGGGCCAATGTGCGAACACTCTCGGCGACCCCACGAAGTCGCCAGCCTTGGTGCCTCTGTCAGACCTGCACAAGGAGACATCAAACAAGTCAGATGCGGCTACGCAACTCATTCGCTTCGAACCCTCGCCCCGGCATTCCGTGATTTTAGACAGTGGCCCCCCGAGAAAACAAAGAATTACGACGATTCCAGCTCCGGCATCGTGAAGCTCGACGACGCCTTTCAAAGTCATGACTCCGATAGGCGTCGTCGGTATCCAAGACCATGTTAGACAGAGCGTTCTCAAAGCTGTGAGGGATTGCCACACTGGCGCACATGAGAATGTGAGAAATAAAATATGGCTCAAAAGTAGAGAGGCAAATAAGAATGCAAGGGGGAAGGTGTATATAACGTGTGGTTCATTTCCTAGTCGTTCTTTCACATTCATCTCAGGTTCAGATTGTCGCATCTATTCTCTCGAGGTGAAGAGCCGCCTTCCATCCCTCCAGGCGCCCTGCGCACTCTTCAGAATCTCGTATCGCCCGTCGTACAAGGGATAAACCACCACGGCGAAGAATGCAAAAAACTGCCAGATAATCGCGACCGTTGTCCAACTCTTGAAGAACGACTTACTGAAAATGTAGTCTCGGTAAAGCGGCATCGGCCAGAGTACAAAGGTTACAAGTACTATGGCGGCGAACATAAACCATGCAATGCGATACCATCTCCGTAGGTGCCGCAGCGTGGTAGCGTCGAATGGATGTTGAACGTCGTCCAGGCTGAGTGTGGAGGGACTGGTGACCGTAACAGGTTTTTGCGACTTCTCATTATCGGTATTGACTGCCTCGTTTTCTGTATCAGACACGCCCGCAGAAGGAGACGCGGCGGATATATCCCTGGACGTATGATTTTGGCCATCGGATGATGCGTGATCGCCCTCGTGCTGTTTTCCCTCGTTTTGCTGGCTTGTGTTGAGAACGTGTGCTTCCTCGGCGAGCTCAATGCGAAGAAATTCTCGCCAGTCGAATTTGTACGGATGGTATTGCGAGAGCAGGACGGAATACAAAGCAGGCGAGAAAAGTGACCCAATCGCTCCATACAGGGCCGGCAAGCTCGCTCCGGTCGTTGTCATGTTGATCTGTCCGTAAATCGATTGCGCTGTTCCAAGCCAGATGCCCAATCCAGTGAAGAATCCAAGAATTGGCGAGACAACAGCTGCTAGTTGAGTCTGGCCAGACCAACAGAGCGTTAGAGCCAACGGGATGATGCCAGGACAAGAGAGAATTGGACGGAAGTAACCGATCCAGGTCATGTTCGCACCGCCGTAATTCAGGGCCAATGAGACGGCAGTGATGAATATGCCGTGGAAGACTACTGCAAGATGGCTCACATGAACAAGCCTCTTGTCTGATGCCTTTGGATTGATGTAGGTCTTGTAGACGTCGAATGACAAGATGCTGCTGACCGCAATCATGGAAGAGGACACAGTGCTTGTCAACGCCATGAAAAGAAGCACAAGAAAGACAACAACGCCATGATCACCAATCAGGGCTTTGATGGTGTACGGCATGACAAAACCAGCGTTGACTTGCGCCAACGTAAGATCGCCCGGATAAGTTGGGAAGATGGGTGTGTTGTGTAGCGCTCTGGCAGTCAAACCAAATACAGTCCCAAGGCCCCAAGGGATCCCGAAGATTGCTACTGCAGCCAGATTGTAACCAGGAACAGTCGCTTTGACTTCGGTCGCAAATGACTTTTGCCAAAATGCAGTGTCCTGTCCGAAAGTCAGCAACAGGGCGGTGATGGAGATGTTGACAGGGTTGAACTTACCATAACTACGAGGGCCAAGTTTCCAAACTTGAGGATCAATCCCCAAATGACGGCGTCTCGTGACTTCATTGTTAGAAGAGATCCCTTGTAGTTTCCTTCGATGATGTTTTCAGACGCCGTAGCCACGACCTTGTCGTAGAGTCCCCCAAGACCTCCAACAGCATCATGCGTTACCACACTGAGGGTGAAGTAAATGATAAGGATCAATGCAATCAAAGTATGCAAATAATCCGTGAGAAAAGTCGCCTTCAACCCACCCACAGCCGTATATAAGACCACTGAACGTCTCGTTAGATATAAAACAGCTATTGGTTGTTGTCAAATACATACCTCCTAAAGGAATGAGGATAGTTGCAGCGACGAAGTGCATCCCAGAGATGCCAAATATCAGCTGCGAGCCTGTGAGAATCATAGACGCGCATCCGAAAACATTATTTGTTATGTTTAGGAAAATAAACACAATGTGACCAATGGTCCCGTAACGCATTCGAATGATCTCCAAGGATGTATGGGCATATGGAACTCTGATCTTTGCGAGGACACCTAGTGCCGCCATCAGGGCAATCTGGAAACAAAGCCCAGTAGCCCACCACTAGTCATCTCTGTCAGCAACTTCACTTTTGCACGATTAGCTAAAACTTGGGAGATGACACGTACAAATGGAACGGCCAGGCCGAATTTGTAACACATTGCCGCCGAGAAGACCGTCTCGTTGATCCACATCCATGACGAAAAGACGGCTGAAGCTGTCAGGCCCGTGCCAACCGAACGGTTCGCAACCATAAACATCTCAGAGGTTCCCGAGTCCTCTGAGAGATATTTCTTCTGTATCTTGACACCGCCCAGGATCACTCCACAGAATGCCACTCCTAAGCCTATGAGCATGCCATAGCCCGTCCCTTGCGAGATCAGGGTCACCCCTGACACACCTAATTGCACTGACATTGATGCTTTTTGAGAAGAAAGTTAAGATCAGTCTGAAAATCAGGCCTTCAGTCATATGTCCAAGCAAGAAAAACTTCTAGAACCATATCAACGGATGAAAACTCGTTATAACTTTCATCGTCATCTTCTTATATTTCATCTGCTTCGCCGTTACCCACTGTATCAGATCTTCCTTCCGGAAGTTCGGCACAACAAAACCCATTTTATTCTCACACCTTCGTTCCCCCGCATCACGTTGGGTGGGATTGCAGGGATTGCAGTTTTCATGCGGTTAGAATCCTATGGCGTTTGTCGTAGTTATCTGCGGACCGGGCGTGAAACCCCGCGGGAATAGCATCATTAATAAACTTCTATGGATTGCACATCCACCATCGCCGACTGCTTTGCCGTAGGGTCGCATAGCTGCATGATAACGTGTTCGAAGTCTACGCTACGGTGCTTAACTTTATACCTTATTTAACCGATATAAGAGGGAGTGGCCTTTGTTTCCAAACTCTAACTTACACTCCGTCCCGCTATGACACTGTTTCTCCTTCTACTGCATGGTCGCTGAGTGTCCACAAAATGGGCTTACCAGATACCAAACATTTTAAGCTCATCCAGGCCCAAGTAGCCCGTGTATACCAGATAGATTTATAATAGGGAGAAGAATTATGATATCGTGCGCCACAATTGTGAAAGCGACATCGGCTTCTACTCCTCATCACGTTCAATTGCGAGCAATGATGCAATGCGACGATCCTACGTAACATCAAAGTCGCCCAATAAGGTTTCTTTGTTTGCGGTTACTGTAATCAATGCCAAGCATCTTGCAAATCATATTTTGGAGATAACACCCGCACATCACTTCTCACTAGCCCAGGGTTTGTTCCTCCAGTTTCACTCGGCAACAACCCCCACCTGCACCTGCTCCTCTTCAAGTCACACCCTAAGCGTCTTGTTCTCTTCGAAACCCCACGATTCTTTACAATGGCAAGCAAAAGTGAGAACCCACAAACCGAATCTCCAACAAGGAGCAAGAAGCAAATCATTCTCAATGCTTTTGTCATGAATACCCCGGGTCACTTGGCCCCAGGGCTCTGGCGGCATCCGCGCAACAAGACAGACCAGTATACGAAGCTGTCGTTTTGGGTCGAACTAGCCCAGCTACTTGACAAGGCTGACTTCCATGCCATGTTCATTGCTGATACCCTCGGCCCATACGATGTTTACAAGGGGCCTGAGAATGTCGTCCCAGCCCTCAGTTCAGGTGCCCAATTTCCGGTCAATGATCCATTGTATCTGGTTCCAGCCATGGCGGCCGCGACAAAGAACCTCATTTTTGGTGTCACCGCCAGTTTGACTTATGAGAAGCCATATTCACTGGCTCGGCGACTCTCAACTGTTGATCATCTTAGCGAAGGCCGCCTCGCATGGAACATTGTCACATCTTATCTGGATAGCGCAGCCCGCAATCATGGACTCGACGAGCAAATTCCCCACGACGAGAGATATGCAATTGCTCACGAGTACTTGGAGGTGCTCTACAAGTTGTGGGAAGGAAGCTTCCGAGATGATGCTGTTCTTGCAGACCGCGAGCACGGTGTATACATCGCCAACGATGCAGTTCGCAAGATTAATCACAAAGGAAAATACTTCCAGGTCCCAGGACCTCACTTTTGCGAACCTTCTCTACAGCGCACCCCCTTTCTTTTCCAAGCAGGTGTGTCGGAGGCTGGGAATGGCTTCGGTGGCAAACATGGAGAAGCCATTTTCGTCGGCGGTCAGACAGCTGAGGGCGTCCGTCGGACTGTGGACAACATTCGCAGTATCGCAGCTAAGGAGGGAAGAGACCCGAACCACATCAAAGTCATTGTGGGAATCAACATCATCGTTGCGGCAACTGATGAAGAGGCCAAGGCCAAGCGTGAAGATTACCTGAAATACGCGGACGAAGAGGGTGCTTTGGCTCTATTTGGCGGATGGACTGGGATCGACCTCTCTGGTTACTCAGATGATGATGACTTTCGCTTTGTTGAATCGCCCCGCGTTCAATCCATTGTTCGGCGATGGTCCGACACTGTCCCTGGAACGGATAATCTTCCCTGGACGAAACGTCGAATCATTGAATATCTCAGCGTCGGGGGCCTTCAAGCGAAATCCCTGGGCAGTCCAACCACTGTCGCAGACGATTTGGAGCGATGGGTGGAGGTGGCCGATGTGGATGGTTTCAACGTGGCTCACGTTACCAATCCTGGAAGCTTTGAAGATATCATCGAGTTTCTACTACCTGAACTCAGACACCGAGGTATATTTAGGTCCAAGATTGAAGAGGAGGGCGTGACAGCAAGAGAGGTGTTTATTGGCTCCAAACGATTGCCGGAGGATCACCCAGGAAGCAAATACAAGTGGCGAGCTGGAGAAGAGGTACCGGAATATCAACGTGAGAAATAAACAGGCTTCTCGAATTCTATAGTTTAGTTGTGTGCATAGGTTACACCATACTCTGCTCAAGCCAGGAAGAATAATGGCCGTTACGATTCCTGATTGCCCAATTCAAGCTTATCCTGAAGCCAAATTCAGCAGGCACTGCCAACCACAAGTACTGCTACATTAGTATTAGAATATCTCAGTTATTAGTCAAAATGAACAGAGTCTTAGGTCACATTCTTGAACAATCTAGAAAAAACATTGCAACGGGAGTTATCTCAAGGGTAGTAGGGTGCTGGGCTGAGAGCAGGTCAGTGTCCATTGTCAGCAGAGTGTCCAGTTCACTACCAGGCTGCACCAAGTCCCCACCAAAAAAATCGGCATCCGGCTCAGAAGTAGAATTGAATGGAGCGCCCGATATGAACGCGGTCTGGTATGTGCAGATTTAGAAACAAACCACTCCGCACCATACGCGCATCTACAGCCAATAACTCCCGCTTGTTTCTCTGCAGCTGAGCGGCAACGAGCCGACATTGATGAATCCAACTTAATCCGACACAGCCAACCTCTCCATGGCGTATAATGGTCTCGCATCACTGATGCCCCCAACCACGTGAATACTGAGAGCCAACGAATGCCGCTCGTGGAACGCAGGGAAGTCAAGCATCCATCCACGATGCTACCAAGTTTGGCTACGCTACCAGTTGGTCAAGGAGGAGCGGTCATATGCATTACTAAATTAGTTGGCAAGGGCCGGGCCGCTCGACTGTGGACCTTCGCTGTAGGAAACGTGGCTGCATTGGGTTACCAGCATCTCCGCCTATGAAGAGGACAGAAGAGACTTCACGCGCCAACACAAAACGGCTGTCCAGCTCACATGAAGAAAGAAAGCCAATCAATGAGTGCCATGTCACTAGCGTCGGGCGGGGTAAGGCGTACGACAAGGCGTTTGACAAGGCGTACGACAAGGCTTCACCAGGCTTGAAATCCGATGGCCAGCTTGCATTGCCATGAGACTAAATAGCGAATGCCCCGTGAGGCATAGTTCTGGCTATCATGCTGGGCTACTCAACGAACCGTACTATTCTTCACTGATGATCACTATCGCAAAACAACCATCATGAAGAAGCTCTTTTCGAGGTGTATTGGCAGGAAGCGAGCGATAGACAATCCACCATGTCCTTCTGTACCCTCACCGGGAATCGAAACTTCCGCCGACAGCACAGCGCCCCCTCAGACACCTCCTGTAACTGGCAACCAGAAGAGGCTTCGACAGAAGACTGAGCTAGTGAAGCAACTGGCGGACCCCTTTCCGGCGCGATCTCATACCAAGCCTGCTGCAACTCGGCCGGTCGAGTCCAAGGCAGCACATGCACTCACCAGCGCCGATACGAGCGAAACCCTCAACCATCTAAATCACCGGTCGCTTTGGAACGTGGCATACGACGCCCTAAAATACGACAGCCCCGAGAAGGTGGAAGAGTACGAGATATTGCTCTCCAAGGAGCTCCGTATTGCGAGTATGTGGTGCCTGCAACGAGATGATCTAAATTGGCCGCTGACTTTTGTCCAGATTCTGCTCCAACAGACAATGTTCCATTGGGCTCTGTCGAGAACCTAATCGACACCGACCCAAAGTCGCGCCAGAATCAATTCAGCAAAATATCCGAAGAGGGTCTAAAGCGAATGGACGAGAAGAAACTGGAATACACCATCGCCGGCCGTCAATTCGTTCTACGCGACCAGGTTACACAAGCCGTCAACCTTGTGCAGGGAGTGAAAACCTTGATAGACAAGGTTGTTCTCGGTTCGCCGGAAGCTTCAATGGCCTGGGCCGGTGTCTGCATCATCCTCCCGCTCCTCATGAACCCGAAGACTGCAGATGAAGCCAACAGGGATGGGTTCACTTATGTCACAACTCGCATGGATTATTACGTCGCACTAGAGCCCATGCTAAGTCGACTATACCAGAGTGCTGAGGTCCCCGGCGATTTGGTCAAGGCCCATGTGAAGGATCTGTACCAGGAAATTCTCGACTTCCAGATTCGAAGCGTGCTCAGATTCTACCGGAGCTCGTTCAAAAATCTTCCCCGAGACATGATCCGACACAACGACTGGGAAGGAATGCTTAAAAAAGTCAGGGATTTCGAGGACGTTGTGCGGAACGACATATCTCAGGTCAACGACCTGAAGTCGACGCAGGAGTTGGAGAAGCTCAATACCGCAGCCAACGAGCAATTCCGTACGATGGAGAAATATCTGTCCGTAGCGGAACAGCAGCTGAAAGTTACAACCGATCATCTGGACATCTCGCGAGAAGGCTTGCAGATCCAGAAGGATACGCGCGATCGGGACTTGTCCGAGAAGGAGAACAAATGTCTTCAGCTCCTCCGACTCACCAGGGCCGAAAAAGACGTGACATATGAGTGGTATAAAAATCGCATTGTGGACCGAGTTGAGGGCACGTGTGAATGGTTCCAAGGCCACCGGCATTTCAAAAGTTGGTTGGAACAAGATTCAGGGCTCCTGGTGGTCTCGGCGGACCCAGGATGTGGGAAATCTGTCTTGGCCAAGCACTTGATCGATCAGGAACTATCCCAATCTGCAACCGTTTGTTACTTCTTCTTCAAAGACCAGGACCAAGACACTCTCCATCAGGCACTTTGCGCGCTTCTACATCAGCTCTTCGGCAAGAGGCCTTTCCTCGTCCATCATGCCGTGGAGCAATATGACACGAACGGACCAGGCCTGGTATATGCTACAGAAACACTTTGGGACATCCTGAAGAAGGCCACGCGGGATCCACAGATAGGACCGGTGATTATTGTCCTGGACGCACTCGATGAATGTCGAGAATCAGAACTCCAGCCCTTGATCCATGGATTGGCAGCACATGTTTCCGGAGACGCTCAGAGCCATGGCAAGACAAAATATCTCCTCACCACCCGCCCGTATAACCAAATCATGTCCCAGCTGCGGCTCCCAGTTGACGCCTCTTCTACGGTTCACATTCCAGGAGACGAGAACTCGGATGCAATCAGCAAGGAAGTGAACTATGTCATCAAAGACAAAGTCAAGAGCCTAGCCAGCATGATTCGCCTAAACAAGCAGACAACGGATCACCTTGGCCAAAAGTTGCTTGAGAAGACACATCGCACGTACCTCTGGGTATATCTTATCTTTGACTATTTGAAACAATTGGATTTCAAGAAGACCCCAAAGGGTATTGATGAAGTGATTGGAAAGTTGCCAGAAAACGTGGACGAGCATACGAGAAAATTCTGAGCAAGTCCACGGACACGAAAAGGGCTCGAAAGATTCTTAGTATCATCCTGGCAGCGAGCCGGCCCTTGACCATTACGGAGATGAATGTTGCGGCGAACACCAATGCCTCCGTGACTTCCATGACCGCTCTCGACTTGGAAGAAGATCAGGACTTTGAAAAGCGCATGAAATCCATATGTGGGTTGTTTGTAACGACCTACAATGGGCGGGTCTATTTTCTACACCAAAGTGCTCGAGAATTCTTGAGGGACCAATCTCCGCCCAAACTACGACATGCACCTCCACAACTGAGCGCAGATTCAGCTCCACCGAAACCATGCTGGAAACACTCTATCACAGCTCAGCAAGCGCACGAAGTTCTTGCTGAGATTTGCGTGGTCTATCTCAAGCTTCTCAATTCCGACGAAATTTCGACCCGTGTGACCGACCCAGACGTGGGCACCTTCACGTTCTTAGACTACTCGGCCAATCACTGGGGTGAAAACTTCCGTGAAGCTTCCATTAGCGACGACACGTTGATGGCTTATACGCTGGAGATTTGCTCTCCTGAATCAACAAGCTGCGCAATGTGGACCGAGATATATCGGGAGCCGACCATTAATTTCCGCAGGGAATGCACTAACCTGTTAATAACTCATATTTCGGACATGTGGCAATTGTCAAGTTGCTGCTCGGCAGAGGGGAAGTCGATGTTAATTTTAAGGATTCTGTTAACAATCGGACACCACTGCCATGGGCCGCCAGAAAGGGATATGAGGCTATTGTTAAGCTGTTGCTAGAGACAGGGAAGGTCGATGTGGATTCGAAGGATAGATTTGGTCAGACACCGCTATCTCACGCGGCTGAGAACGAACATGAGGCTATTGTCAAGCTGTTGCTAGAGACAGGGAAGTTCCATATGGATTCGAATGATGGCCTTGGCTGGACACCGCTATCTCACGCGACTGAGAACGGATATGAGGCTATTACTCAGGTATTACTTCCTAACAAGGGGCCCGATGTCTCATGACAAGACTCCTCGGTGGTACGATATTTGCTTTAGGTATTACCGCAGATGAAGTCTTCTACAAATGTGCAATCTGCGAAGGTGAGGGCTTTGACATTTATTTAGAATGCTATAAAGTTGAGGGCACTGTTTGAAAACGATCACAAGTTGGCTTAGGTGGAGACGAGGAGAAAGCGTGTCACATCTGATGAGGATCATTCAGGATGAAAGCACTTGACTCCTATCTATCTAAACCGGAAAGTGAGATCCTTATATACATTAATTTTCGTGTCGTTTGACAGCTCTATTCGCAACTGACAACGGAGCTGCGAACCTGGCTCTACCATCTGTTGTTGATATTCACTAACTGAGGCTGCTTTGCGAGATGTCAATCACTGTGGTTACAACATCCTCTTGCCACCCCCCGGCGTTCCATCACAGCAGCGTCCAACCAATGGTGTATTAAGTAAGCTATGGTCACGGCTTCTCCGCTGTTGCTGATATATTTCTAGCGAAGTGCAACCAATTAATCGTGAGGGTTTACGCGGAAACACAAATCCAAGGAATTCGCTTGGTGGCTTACGGTACGCTTCTTTACCCATCTGTATATGAAGTCTGAACTTTATGTAAGTTATAAAACTTATTGTGGTGGCACTCAGTTTCGACTGTTGCTCTGCCTCCCATAGCCACGGGCAACGCAATATATTGAAACCACATAAATCTCGAAGATCTTGATTAACATCTTTCAGCTGGCGGAATTACGCATTTTCATGTATAGCCAGTCGCTATTCTATGAATCAGCGGCGATCTCCTCATGCCTGCATTCATGTACTGCATGCACCCTAAAACGTCATGGGATTTCATGCCGTTGCATAGAACGAGAAAGCGACTTTCCCATACGAGACGTTGGACGTAACCTAATTTTAAACAAGCAATGAATCAATTAGAATGGATGGAGCAGCGCAATACTACGTGGGATCGCATTCGCTCAGTGGTACCCATTCGGCAATTCCCTCATCTGATGGACAGCCCGTCCTTTACTGGCTTCGGAGCATTCTGACCTGATTCTGTGTGGAGAAAGATCTTCGTATCCGCCGCTGTCGCATCGCTAAGCCCCATTTCACGGAGCGGTCGGCCAGGGTTCCCTTGACCACAGCATTCGTAACGGTGCAGAGGGAACGCCAAGCGCTTACTATTAATTACTGCGTTGGTGAGCACATGGCCAACCAGGGCGCCACCAATTCGGCCTTATGCGGCAATGATGGCTCATAGTGAGCCACAGGGTGGGCAGGTGTCAGATCTGCGCCATGCACTATTATTAGGTGGGAGGAATACGAGGACTTTGGAACTTTGGAACAAGACGAATCGAGAGACAATCCTACTAAGCTGCTACGATATATAAGAGCATTCATTCCTGACTTTGAAAGTTGGTCTTCATTCAACCAGACAAGCCGCATTCACTACAACATCATTCACCGCAACATCATCCACAACCACAACCTCTACACATCCATCACCATGCACTTCACCACCATCATCGCTGCCGTCGCCGCCACCCTTGCATCCACTGCAACGGCCCTTCCAGCCCAGAACAGCCAAAGGGACGCCAACGTCGCAGTGGCAAACGTCATTGCCGTCAACAAGCCCATCAGCGGCAGCCACAGCTCGACTTCCGTCAAGATCCCATTCGGCAAGCTCACGCACTTCGACCTCCCCATCACCGGCCTGCAGCTCAAGGGCGTCACCGTCAACGTTCCCGGGATTGCGGCTCCGGATGCTAGCAAGGTCACTTGCCAGAGGTACAGGGACCAGTACGGTGTCCAGCCTGGCAGTGCTGCGTTTACGAAGGCGCAGGAGGCCCTGATCAGCACGAACACGGTGGAATTTGGCTGGGTCTTGTGCTACGTCAACGTTGACTCTACTTAAGAGGGTTTCATTGCTCGAGTCTGGGTTCATTGGGTTACGGATATTAGACACTCATGGTAATGCAATGGCAGGGACACCTACCGCTCTTTAAGACGATGGAAATTGGTTGCTCACATTAGATAACCAGTATGATTACACCACGCTCTTTACGAATAAACTTATCAGATAAATTGTTCTAGCGTAATTGAAAACTAGTATCCACTATCATCTCCATGTCTTAGGACCCTTAGGATGCTACATGGCCTTTCATGATTGTGTGCGCTATGATGTCAATACTACGATCGGCACTGGATTCAGTGTTCGTTTGACAAAGACCGAAGACTCGTTAGCCTATTTTCAGACGGAAGCATAGAGTCCCAGTGGCTTCCACATCCAGTCATATGGTGTGGCATTGACATCTGCGAATGCTTCGTCAGGAAATTGGGAACGTTGGATCAGTATTTTAATTCAGCCCTAAAGTCTGGTAGATGAGTGACGGAGACCTTAATGAATCCACGAAATCTCAGCAGGTACAGTAATCTTCCAAGCCACCTTAGCATCCCCCACACTTGATCCTATCAAGACATCGAACTCAGTGCCAGCATCTATAACCCACCGGCCGCTCCTGACGTCGAAGATACCAAATGCGTAGGCGTCAGTTTCGATCTTTACCACGTGCTGCTCACCCGTGGAAACAGGCTCGGACTTGGCAAAGCCGCAAATCTGCTTATGCGGTCGTCGAATCCGGTGCGGCGAGCGCTGCGACAGCCAAGCAATGACTGTTTGGCGGCCAGGCAGCCCGACGGTACTGCCGGTGTTCGTAACCAAAACCTCCATCGTCAGAGGAACATTGGATTTTAACTCTTGGCTGCTGATGGAAACCGGAGACATGGAGAATGTGTTGTAGGAGAGGCCGTACCCAAGGGAGAAGTGAGGCGCCGTTCCCACGAGATCCCACCATTTGTATCCAACAAAGATGCTCTCCGAGTAGTGGGTGTCGACTCCATCGCCAGGGAAGGATGAGTACGCAGGACAGTCCTCGATACAGCGAGGAAAGGTCACGGGCAGCCGGCCGCACGGGTTAAACTTGCCAGTGAGGACCGCAGCGACAGCATTGCCCAGTTCTTGACCCTGGTACCAAGCGTAGAGGACGCCCTGAACACGGTCGATCCACGGATCCAGCTTGACAGGAGTCCCGGCTTGAACAATTACGATGGTCTGCTTGCAAACGGCGGCCACCTCCTCGATCAAGCGTACCTGATCGCCAGGCAGCTCAAAGAAGGGTATGTCTTGTCCCTCCGTCTCCCACTCCTTGTCTCGCCCGACAACCACGACCGCCGCGTCACAGCCTTGAGCAAGCTGCGCGGCCTCGCTGGGCAGGTCGGATGGGTCATGTTCCTCGTAGCCGAGCCTGATGCCTTGGAACTTATCTTCCATTGGCTCAAGCTGCGTCTCTAGCTCTGGCTGCAGTTGTCTGTCGTGCGACTTGTAGTCAATTCTAACGTCGTAATCCCGACCGGCAATGAAATCAAGCGCCGAGAGAGTCTCGTCACTGCCATACGTGAAGAACAGACTGCCCTTGTCTTCAAACTCTCCATTCAGGCTGATGGCGGGCTTTCCGTCTATGAATAGCTCCGTCGGGCCAATAGAAGCCAGAGAAATGCGATGGGAGCCAGATATTAACGGCGTGAGGATCGTTCGAACCCGGAACGAGAAGTCGGTGTCGCCTTCGATCTCGCTGGGAACAGTCCCGAAGCTCATATAATAGAGATCATCGCTAACAAAGGTCAGTAAACATTGGCTGTAACCAGATGGGTTCCATGTTGTACTTGCATGTGAGTCCTAGCCACAATCTCGCTGTCAAGATTATGCCCGTTATGCCACTCAATGATTGCGCCACTTGTCCCATCTATCGGGGACCGAATCATGCTGGCTGATGGCGTGGGCAAGTACCGGTTAACCTTGGCTCCAGTATGGAAGACAACTTCTGTTCCCGCGTTTTTGAACTCCCGCTCAGTAGACTCGTAGACCGATGTCCAGTATGGGGCCTTGATGTAGGAGCTGCCGCCACCTCCGGCAACGACTCTCTTCGCATTGGGCCCGACAATGGCCAGTCTCTTGACGGCCTCGGGTTTCAAAGGAAGGACGTTGCGATCGTTCTTGAGCATGACAATGCCTGCACTAGCAGCTTGCAAGAGTAACTCCCTCGCGCTGGCGTCGTCCCGACAGTACTCCGGATCATCTGGAGCGTTCTCGAATCTCCCTGCCTTCTCGAGTAAATGAAGAATGCGAGTTACTGACTCATCGACCCTTTTGAGGTCTATTTGACCATCTTTAAGCGGTCCCTCGAGATTTTTCTTAGATCGTCTCAATGGCGGCCCGGGCATCTCGAGGTCCAGCCCATTGTTGATAGAAGCCACCGTCGACGTGGTTCCTCCCCAGTCGCTCATAAAAACGCCGCCCCATTCCCACTCATTCCGGGCGATATCAATCAGAAGCTCTTTCGATGTGTCACAATGATGACCGTTGACCTTGTTGTATGCCGTCATCATGCACCAAGGGTCGGCCTCGCGAACCACGATCTGAAAGGGCAGGAGATAGACCTCTCGTAGGGCGCGAGGATCTATATGCGCATTGGTCTTGAAACGCTTAGTTTCCTGGTCATTGGCTTGGAGGAGCTCTGGTCAGTCAACTGTGTTGCTATTCTGAGGAGTAGGGTCTTACCGACGAAGTGCTTGGGGGTAGCGCCAACCCCTCGAGACTGCAGCCCTCGAATGTGAGCTGCTGCCATCTTGCCTGTCAAATACGGATCTTCGCTGAAAGACTCGAAGTTGCGACCACCAAGTGGGTGACGATGAATACACATGGTGGGCGCCAGCGACACCGACGCCGACTTGGATTTGCACTGGTACCCATTAACTCTGCCATCCTGGATTTCTCAGTCACAAGATGGCTCCATCGCCAACTCACCTCTTCAGCAAGAAGCTGGCCAATCTGCTCCATCAGATCTACATCCCAGGTAGCCCCGAGACTCACTCCACAGGGAAGAAACGCAGCCGGCACGCCCTCTCCAAAGATTTCTCCGCGTGCCCCAGAAGGGCCGTCAGAGACCTGAAATACACGTCAGTTTACCGGGGCTGATGGCGCGGTTTGGAAACTGGGTAACCTTCAAAGCCGGTATTCCGAGCCGCTTGACAGCAGCGGTGCGCCATTGCGACCCGCCAGCGAGCAGAGAGAGCTTCTCATCAAGTGTCAGCTGCAACAGCAGGTGTTGGATACGGTTCTCGGCCATGTCGAGATTGATCTGGAAAAACCAGATGAAGCAGCGGCTTTGCCGAACTATAAAAGCACAAATGAGCTTCAAAAGGCTTTTGTCGGAAGCAAGTGCCTTAAAGAGGATTCAATGTTGCGCCCCAGAGCTGGTGTGACTGTCTGCCTTTTTTAGGATGCCCGAGGACTCCAAGTGGCGCTGAGGCCTTCTCAACAAATGCCCATAGGCTTGCTGACCGGACATCATGAAATGCAGTCATACGTAAGTTTTGGGGTTCCTTCGAATGACACCGATGCAGGCGAAATTACCCCGCTTCAGCTAGTCTCTACGTGGGGTGTGTGATGGCGAGCGGAGATATCTCCGGGACATGAGATAAGTTGGGAGGAATTTGCTTTCCGCCTGGTTTCCATGGCCCCACCCATTAGTTCGCTTGCCAATGCTCAGCCGAGCGGTTTCCAGACACTGGTTTCTCGCCTGATTCGGAGTATGATGGCCGGGTTGTCACCTGCAGAGATATGCGATTAGTGGCGGAAAGCATCTTCCGCCTTTCGGACGGGGGGTGGGCTTACATCTCAACTCCAGGCCCCTATTAGTCCAGATACTAATGCGTTTGCGAAGCAGTTGATCCCAGTTGCTGTAGTTTCCGGTGCTCTGAGATACGCATATGAGTGACTAGGTATCGTTAGTACTTTAGGGGATTGTTCCAGCATCTTGACAGATCCGAAAAGCTGTAATTACCGTTCGCTCGTTCGTTCTCGGCGCATTAATCAAGATGGTCATACTTCACTCCTCAAACCACCAGCTCCCAGAGGTCAAGATGGCCTTGGCCCTGGACAAAAGCTTCGTTGGGGTATCCCTCCGTGAACAACAGGCTGCATTCCAAGCAACAGAACATGACGTCGCGTATGGAACGATGCAACCACGTATGCCGAGCATGTACGAATTACGAGGCGCTCGACTTCCTCAGACTCAAAAAGCGGTTGTCACGCCAGAAATGGGCTCCGAGTTGAACCTTCATCTTTGCACCATAGATGTTCGCAAAGCCACCCTGGGAGAGGCAACCGTTCGGATCTTATATACGGGAATATGTCGGAGTGTAAGTAGCAGCGTCCTATTACTGTAGCATGACACACGACGTATTTGGCTAACAATCTGAGTTTAGGATGCCTGCTTCTCTGTTGGACCAGAAGAGGGCTATCCAGCACACGACCACATTGCCGGTCACGAAGGCATTGGCCATATCGTCAGGTCACAAGACCCCACGCTCCTTGGTAGACTCGTCGCACTTCGATATCTCGGTGCCTCCTGCGAGTCCTGCGCATACTGTCTCCGCGGTCTCCCCACGTCGTGTCCGCATCAGCTCAACCTTCCCAAACACGTTCAGGGAACATTCCAGCAGTACGTGACAGCACCGGTGTCCTGTCTTCTACCTATACCTGACAGGTTCTTGCAACGCGAGGCCGATATAGCCGCGCTTACTTCTGCACTTTGCTCAGGCTCCACTGCCTTGAAGGCCGTGAAGGAGGCAGATATACGTGCTGAAGAGGTCGTCGTTGTTATCGGCATCGCCGGCGCCATTGGGCATCTGACCGGCGCAATCGCCAAACAGATTCGAGGAGCCAAGGTGATTGGCACCGACCTGGCGTCTAAACTGGATTCAGTGCAGTCTTCTCATGTTGTAGATATTCTGCTCAAAGCTCCTCAGGTCTCCACCAGCGATGCCCGGGCTGCCTTCAAGGCTCAGCTTCTGGAGACTTGTAGCAAGCTGAGAGGGGACAAGCCAATGGTCCGTGCAGCAGATGTTGTTATCGTCGCTGCAAGCACAGGTGTTGCTTTCCAGAACCTAGAGGACTATGTTTGCGACGGCGGGAGGATTGTATGCGTTGGGTACGTTGCCAAGATATATCCTTTGGTCTGACACCATAAACTAACTTGTGTTTTGGCAGTGTTCCTCGTGGCGCGTCTGTATCACTACCGATCAACGTATTGGTCGAACGGAACCTGCATCTAGCTGGGACCCTGATGGGCGGACACGAAGAGGCTCTGGAAGTAATGGAATACATTGTTTCTGGACACATTAAACCAATTACCACTCAGGTTGTTTTGGAAGATGTGCCCGAGCAAATTCAGAAACAAGTCAACTGTGAGACAATAGGCAAAGTTGTTGTCCGAGTCAATAGTGAGTTGGACGTGGGTAGCACTGGCCGTTGTATTGTACAGAATGAGTAGAAAGAGGAGAGAGTTATCTATGCTTTAATTGTATTTCATTCTTAGCCTTGTTTGATATCATCAAATAGATCATCCATGAAAGTTATAACAACTACAACTGTGGTTCTGACCAATCTTGTCCCCATGACTCGTTGACCCCACCCAGCGACTCAGAGCCTGTGTAATCCCACGGCAGAATATCAGACCCAAGATTAAACTGGAATTCTGGCCAATACGGCCCATCCGACATTAGCAGACTGTCGTCGACAGCTCCCGAAAGAGACTCCTGCAAGGTAAAGTTTTCGGAAACTGATGTGAGGCCCATCTGGTCAACGTTTGGGGCTTCTGCAAGAACATCCGTCATATCTTCAGGGTAAGAACCTTGTGTTTGGGAAATCTTGGGGTCAAGACCATCTCCAACATCGCTCCGCTGGGTCTTTGCTCCCTGCCTTTCCCCCACCATCTTCAACACCGCTGGCCAATATCTCCGCGGCGGAGTCCACGTGTCTGACAGTTCCTGCAATGTCTGAATGCAAGAGAGAACGAGCTTCTCTCTGTCACCGGATATCGATTCTTCCTCTTCTCTCGAAAAGCGAAGAGTCACCAGAGCTGCTGTCAGAGTGCAGTGTGTTGCCGTAAGGGGGCCTTTTCGGAAAGTGCCAAACATGTCACGGTATCTGTCTCCGAGTCGACATATCTCCGTCACGGCTTGGACGCATAGTGAATACGCCCGTTGCGTAAATTCGTCCATGGTATTTAGCCTATGCGTAGACAAGCTGGGATTTAATTTTGCCGGCTGTGGCAAGAATGGCTTCGCTAAAAGGATGACCGACGTGTGATAGAGCATGTTGAGGATGTAGACGTGCGGAGATTTGTTCCCAAGGCCAGGGGCGCTCCCAAACTCGATTTTGAGCTCTGGAGCCAGGTCGTATAGCCAACCTTTGAGAGTGAGTAGACACGAGTCAAAGAAGCCGCGTGTCTGTGCCTCGTGTGTGAGCCTTCTCGGCGCATACCTAAGCAAGGGGAACCAATTAGTTAGATCTCTTACGCTTGGATAATTGAGGAGACCAAACGCTTACAAGTGGTGCATAATTTTCTCGAGGATCTGGCATTGAGTACACAAGGCTCGCTGTAATAAGGCAGCTGTATGGGCACTTGTCGGAGGTCCTGTGTCCTGCGAAGCCTGCGGCTGTCCTATTGCGACTGGCAATGATGGCAAACTGACTACACCCTGAGAGTCCTAAATGGAAATAAAACGGACTTGTGAGCTAAATGGAATCACCCGCCGAGAAAAGAGAGGACAAGGGCATTTCTTACCAACATGGTGCAGACTCGGCCAGTGTAGCTTGCCCAAAGCTTGTCTGTACAGTACAGTGTCCAGTAGATTTGGCGACGCAACCCAGCTTCTTCCGATGACAAGCGAGTCGAGCCGCCTAGGAAGGTCGAGTCGAGGTTTAGTCCCATATCCAAGACCAGTCGGATTGCCATTCCATGATGCAGCCAACCAGCCGCATCAGACCCAACCGCCTTTTTGTGTTAGTCGTTGAGAGGGTACGACCATTGGTAATATAGATGACTGAATCGGAAATAACTGCAAGGAGAGGGAGGCACACTTACAACATAGAGTATGGCCATGACTCCAAGGGATTGGATGGTCGTGATGCTTGGCCACTTGAGATCAAAGTGTAGCAGAACTTCGGCGGTCTCGAGAAACATACGCCCGGCAGTGTTTGGATCATCAGGGTCTGTCCGCACCTCGACCTTATCCGAGTATCTAGATCCCATGGCCAGTATGCAGTTTAACAGCAACGGGCTAAAGAAACGGCCGCCAGTCTGCCTACTTTGCCGGAAGAGCTGCTCGTCGACCATTTGACACCAAGGCTGCTCCCACTCAAAGTAGAGATCGATCAGGTGCTCCACGACTTCCTCAGGAACGTTTCTCTCCTGGGAAAGGCCGTGGAGGGCAACCTCGAATCGCTGGCGCGTAGGCTCCTGCGTGGTGGTGCTGTTGTCACTGCCAGGTGTGAATGCCTCAGAGGTAGACTCCTGAAACTCCAAGCGTCCGCTGGTAGGCCCAAAGAACCTGGCCTCGCCATCCTGATCAAAGTTGGAGACCTCATCGAAGCAGAGCGCGCCTTCAAAAGTCGAGCATAGCTCATTGAAGGCGGAAGAAGTGGTGAAAACGGCAGATGAGGGGCCATGGAGAGGCTCCAATTTGCGGGTGCTCAGGCGAGAGATGGAAGCATCGACGTCGATCGAATGCAACTGAAGGACTTCCTCTAGCAGCTTGATGCGGGCTTGTAGAAGACGAGCGTAGGATCTAGAGATGGTGCCTCGATTTTCCTGGGTCGTGTCATAATTGCAGTCCAAGACACGTTCCACGCAGCGTGCACATGGCTGCTGGCCGTCACACTGTTGATTGGTTAACAGGGGTATTGACGACGGTATCAATCCTGGCTCAGTACACAAGCAAAAGCACCAGCACGAAGGCTTCGACGGATAAAATGACTTGGCACAAGCAGAGCATATGCTTACGAAGACGTACCTTTGCGCGTCGTCGCCGACATTCCTGGCACGCGCGAGAGGCATATTTCCCTCTTGAGGTGGACGTCACACGCGATCGGGAACTTGAGTTCCGCGGTGGGTCGTCCATAGCGGAGTCGATGTATGATTCAAGCTGGCAAAGGGCGATTTACTGCGAGGGTAGTGTCGGCGACAGGGTGGATTTAGAAACGAAGGATCTCGACACGCCTTAAAAAATGTCAGCTTTCTTAGTAATTTGTCTTAAGTCAACGCGGCTAGCCCCGCTTCGATGCGCCCACAAAGTAACGCCGGCCTGTAGACTGTCAGCCACAAGCAGATAGTCTAACTCCTGCATTATCATGTCTTGGATTAATGTTGTAGCGCATTCATAGCCCTATTTAACTTCCTGTCGCTCGCTATTGTCCCTTTCTGCTTTCCCTTCCTCTTCTTTTTCTCCTCATCAACGGTATCACTTCACACCTAATCCCCAACCATCAAGCATAGCCATCATGTCTCATCTCAAGTACTACGCGTACGAGAAGGCCGGCGTCAACAAGAAGGCCCAGTTCAAGTACAGTCAAGCTGTCCGTGTCGGTGACAGAATTGAATGTGCTGGCCAAGGTATGTTCACGATGCGTTCAGGCTCGTTTTCCCTCACTGACAATATATGCAGGCGGATGGGACCCTCACACGGAAGTTTTCGAGAAGGAAATCAATGCCCAGATTGACCTAGCGTTTGCAAACGTCGAACTAAACCTCAAGGATGCTGGCGGCAAGGGCTGGTCCCAAGTGTTTCGGGTGAACTCGTACCATGTCCCGATCAACGATGAAGCTCTGGAAGCAATGGTGCGCAACTTTAAGAAGTACATGCCCGATCACGAACCCATTTGGACCTGCGTTGGCGTCACGCGCTTGGGGGAAGATGATATGAGGGTCGAGATTGAGGTGGTGGCCCATGACCCAGAGGGTGCCAAAGCGGCTGGTGTAGTCTGAGAAGTTGACTAGAGGGCTCATATAAAAAATAATCATGATTTACCAATCTATCATCGTGTTACATGTCGTAGCAATACAAATAGTTAAGCTATCATCTCGTTTGATCAATGTAGGAATGACTATTTGGTCTGTTGTCTCAACAACACCTTAATTTTCTCGTCGTTATTCTTCTGATGTTTAATTCTCATATCCTTCTTCGTCCAAGTATGAACTAGATTTTTGTGACACAAGGCGTATTCTAACCTGCCCAGAGACCCTTACTGGCTCGAGCTGTTACAGACGTTGATTATGCCTGTACAGAAAGCGTAGCTCCAAGAATGAAACTTCACACCCGTCGAGCTTGGCAAAATGGGTTCCACTCTCACTGTAAATTCCGCCGGTAGCGCCCTGCTAGCGCCTCTTGTTGAGCAACCCACATGGCGTGGGAATTTGCGTTCCGCTTTAACTTAGCGTAGGAATTTGAATTCCGCTGCAACGATCGGCCCTGTTCTTGATCGCCAATTTGCCCTATCGTGTCACTTTGCCACAGTAGGGCCGCCAAGAAACCTTACTCCGCAGACGCTATCATCAGAGTCGTCAGACTCTTGTCTAGATCCTGGGGTGGTCTGCGGGGAAGTCTGGCTACTCCTGTGATACGGCAGTTGAGCTACTATCAACCTCCACGCACCTGAGTACGCTTGGCAGTATCATGGGTGGTTGCGAATTCAACCTCGCTAGCCAGTCTACCGGAATTCATGGGGAGATTATCCATCTGGATATCTCACCACTTATATATACGTATATCGCAGTCAAAACAACCATCCTCCTGAGTTAAGTCCACCACTCAGTTTTCAGTTTTGTCTGCACTCTCACTATACACCCAAAGAACATCCCCACACGCGGTTGACTGGCA
The DNA here is from genome assembly GCA_013756995.1 of Neonectria neomacrospora. Classification (NCBI taxonomy): domain Eukaryota; kingdom Fungi; phylum Ascomycota; class Sordariomycetes; order Hypocreales; family Nectriaceae; genus Neonectria; species Neonectria neomacrospora. The sequence continues at coordinate 956 of JABSTB010000803.1, read as the reverse complement.
AAGAACCCTCATCATGTCTAAGACCGACATGGACGCTACCGTCCTAGCGACGTGCGAGCCCGAGAAGCAAGCCATGAGCCAGCCGATCTCGACCGAGAACCTGTCGTGGAGTGAGCAGATCAAGGTCCTGAAGACATCCAAGCATGCGGTTCTAGCAGGTAATAGAGCTCCCTCCCAGCTTGCCTATGATACGACCCAAAGATGCTGACTTGACTTCGTCAACAGCTTTCGGCTGCTCGACGACACCAATTCTCATCGGATATGACTTGACTCTTATTGGCTCCATCATCGCCAACAAGGAGTTTGTCAAGGACTTTGGCGTATATGACGACAATCTTGATGTATGGACTCTACCCGCAAGCAGGCAGCTCATTTGGACTGTGATCCAATTCGTCGCCGCCATCTTGGCCGCTTTTGCCTCGGGTTTGCTCAACGACCACTTCGGCCGCCGCATCTGTTTCTTCATAACTGTTGGGTGCGTTCAAGTGTTTATCTGACTCAAGGTGCTGAAACTAACGTTGGCATCTTCTAGTCTGACTGTGGCCGGAATCATCGCTGAATTGTTCTCTCCAAACTGGAAAGTATGGATCGTTGCTAAATTGCTCATGGGGGCCGCAATGGGCTCCATGCAAGGCAATACCCAGACATACGTGTCTGAGATCACCCCCGTCGAGGCCCGCGGATTTACCCTTTCCCTTTTCCAGTTCTGGATCATCCTCGGCCAGTTGGTGGCTTCTTGCGTTATGGAGGGCACCACGCGAATTTCTGGATCATGGTCATGGAAGACAGCTGTGGTAACCCAGTTTGCTCCGGCTGCTTTCTGCCTCATTGTCTTCATCCCGTTTGTTCCCGAGTCGCCCTACTTTCTGGTCAGCAAGGGCCGGATTGAAGAAGCGCGAGCCTCGATCAGCCGCCTTCGCAAAGGGGAGCCCAACGTCGATATCGACGAGCAGGTC
>JABSTB010000802.1:0-20290 GCA_013756995.1 Neonectria neomacrospora | reverse complement strand
GAATGAATGAATGAATGAATGGATCTCTACTAGGAGAGTTGAAAGCGAGGAAAGCACAGAAGAGCAACTTCTCAACACCAGATTGAGGAAGATGGGTGACAAGAGAATGAAGAAGGCGAGGCATCACAGGACGGGCTGGCGTCCTTGATATACCTTAGTATTCGCCCCTCAGGGAGATGGATAGATGCAGCTCTTGCAGCATCCTAGCCCTCAGCTCAAGCCTGGAAACACAAGACCAACGGCAAGCGCACGCGCTCTCTCCGTGGCGGCGGCATGGGACCTGACCCGAGCCAGGCCAGTTGGGCCGGCGTCTAACATGCCACAGTCTCACAGCGCTCTCGCCCACATATTCACAGACCACGGACAACGGACCACAAACCAGGCAGGGCCCATCCCTCTCAAACATGTGGCTGGCTGCTTAGTCCAATCCTTAATCCCTCCTCATGTTGCGGCTCGCCCAAGTGTGCGTGTGCGCTCTTGGCAGGAGGATGCAGGATGCGGTTGGCGACACGACTTTGTTAGCTCATCCGTCGGCAATCATACCGGGGGCAGATGACGGGGATGGAGACGGGGGGGCTGGAGGATCTCCCACCGACCAAGATTGGCGGCCACGGTCTGTTCCTTCGCCAAGACCAACGGACCTGCCAACATGAAACGAAAAAGAAGGCATCGCGCGGCTTCGCTCTCCCGTGCGTCTGCGCCTGCGTCCCTTCGCCTCTCGCCTCTCACGTCCCGCGTCCCGCCTCCTGCGTCCCGTCTCCCGTCTCCCATCTCCCATCTTTCGCCTCCCGTGTCCTACTTCTCTGCTTCTCTCTCTCCCCCTCGCGCGCGCGTTCCTAGGTGGGTTGGTTGTACCATAAACTCCATCCGGGGGTGGGGGGTTTTGGCTAAAAACGCCCGGGACGTCCGCAGCCAATCGATCCAAGCAGCCGAAACGGACGAGCTGCAAGCCAACGGAGGTTTCTTGTCGTGGGCTGCTGCGGGTGATATGCAAGGCACGGCAGAGCGCCTGTTGGTTAAGATTGTTTTCCTGTGGCGAGTTTTGTTTTTCTGTGTACGCCCAAGTAAGCCTGTAAGTTATCTGGGTAAACGTGAGAGAGCGGTGTCAATGCCTGAGGATTTGAGGACGAAACATACCTACATCAGATCTCACATTCGCGCCCGTCTGCCAGGATGATCGCCCACCAGCGAACCCGGCGTCCCATCAGCCGCATCGGCGGCGTGCAGTGGTGCGACCTTGAAGGCCTCCTCAACTTCCTCAAGGCAGGCAAGGCTCCTCGGCTACACACATCCATGTCCACTTTGCCCCTGGCGGATGGGCCTGGGATTCAAGGATCAGGGCAACCATCGATTCAGGACCCCAGCGCCGGGTCCCAGTCTTAAGTCGTTGACTTGTTTGTTGGCCTTGAATAAAGTTAAGGTCTAAAAGCACGTTTAGACGTTGAACATGGAGACACATGAAGCTCAAGGTGGGAGCCCTAATCCACCTCAACTCTTCCATCCTCAGGATGCAACACCAAATGGCTCAACACCAGTCAATATGAACAGTATCAGGATAAAAGAAATCACAGACTAGTTAAGCATCATAATCCAGCTCTGAGAACGACCGCCAACGTCAGGGGTCAGGCTCCAGAGTTCCCTCCTCAGTTAATGAAGCCAGGGGCCGCACTATCCATATTTCCCCTCAAACCTCAAACAGAACCTGCTCAAAGATCAAGGGTCGACGTACGTAAACAATGAGGAATAGGCCAAGACTGAAGAGGATCTACGCATTGCACGGCCAGGTCCAGGATACAGTCGGAACGCATCCCGCTGTCATCCCATCTCCAGACGTAGCTGTCTACCATATTGCTATCCACATATTCCTTTCAAGCTCCATCTTCATTTATCTAATTGTCTACATACTGTACCAATCCTTTCATTCCCCCGTCAGTTGACAAGCCATCACCAACACAGTCCGCATTGTGCCCATGATCCTAGCAGAGCTTCCTGTCGGTTGACTGTATGCTGCAATCGAGAGATTGGTGTTTGATCCCAAATTTCCCATCTCCTCGATTGACTGTGTTTTGGGATCGATTGCCGTACTGCTCCCAAGCCAATCCATGTATCAACCATGCACCTCTCATCAAATGTCCATTCCCTCTCCCAACCGCCATCCTATCTCATCTCATCTCACATTCTCCCCCCTGACCCCCTTGCCTTGTCTCCTCTTCGCCGCTCACAAGCCAAGGCAACACAAGATGCCCAAAAAGGTAGTCGACTTGCGAGCGCCTCCGCATCCACAGCAAGGATCCCCACAGCCCCGGCCTTCACCTCCAGCCAGCAAACAAACCGAAACAAAACACCAGGAAACAGCCTCCGCCAAAACCATCCAAAATCATATTATTCTGCAGCCCCCGTGCGACCGTTTCGCCCCGGTCCGGCCCACATCCCATTAATGCTTAGAGTGTAGGATAAAGGTCGCCGCCCTTCCGGCCATCGGCGCATTGGGGCATTGAAGCATCAGGACGGCCGCCGCCTGTGAGCCAATGGATGCGTCGCCCCTGCGTCTTGACGGAACAAGGGGATCCCGCCCTCATTTTTGTCCTACGTCCAGCGGCAGTTGCTATTTGTTGGCTTCTGTAAAGCGTTGTAAAGTTCCCGTTTGTCCTTCCTACGTCGTATAATTTAGGCGAGTTTTCTTTTTCCCTCGGGCATCATCACATCATGTCACATTGCATGCATGCGTGCGTTCTCCGCCGTCTTCAGCCTTGATGCACCGACCTGTGGCCATGTCTGATATTGAAAGGGTAAAATGCAAGAGTGGAGATTGAAACCGAACTTTTCGGCGCGACCAACATGACGGTGTTGCAGCATAGCGTCGGGGGCTCTTCCCCAACATTCCCTCTCCTGCATGTCATGTCGTACCTGGCATGATTGGTCTTGTTCTCCCCGCGCCTACTTTACATGTCCAACATCCGCTTTCTTCATCCTGTAGTCTCTTTTGCGAAATAACAGTTTGCCCCGTCTTCGACAACATCTGCCGCTCCGTTATGGTACAGTATGGTACACTCTGGCTCAACGTGGATCGGGGGTATCTTATTCGTTGATCTTGGCCAGGATCCTACAAGTGATGCTCTGTTAGTATCGTGAACGTGGATCAAGGACCCTGCGTGTGGCTTGAGAGCCGGGCGGTTACTCACTCGCTGTCGCGGAACAACTGGTAATCCTCCTCGCCAGCCTTGACGGGCGAGCCACCGAACTGCAGCCACGTTAGCACAAGCATTCTTCGCACTTCAACGTCCCCTTGCAGACGCTGCAACATCATCGTTTGTCATCGTACCTGGGGAATCAGAACGCGGTCACCGATGGCAACACCCATGGGCAACCGGTTTCCCTTCTTGTCGAGAGCACCGGGGCCGACAGCCAGAACCTTGGCCTCGTTGAGCTTCTCAACGCTCGACTCGGGCAGGAAGATGCCGCTGGCGGTCTTGGTCTCGGCCTTGACACGCTGGACAAGGACGCGGTCCAGCAGAGGGACGAGGCTTCGGATGGAGCGAATTGAGGTGGCCTGTAATGCATAAGTCCTAGTCAGCTCTGTTGTCGTTTCATCCTTTCTCTTGTGTCCTTCGTTGTCGGTGTGTTTTGCCATCCATTACCCCCCTCGAGGAGCGGTTCAATTGCCGAGGGCATCAAGCCGAAGGTCTTCCCGAGGAAGCCACCGCTCGGCAAGTCCACGTCACGACCATTGGAGAGCAGGACAAATACGGGAATTCACGCACCATTGTGATTAAGTTGTAGGGTCGAGGTGACACTGTAGATATTCGTAGAGTCGTAACGAGGATCGAGGAGTTGAGTTCGGGGGATTGATGTTCGACGGGGTTCAAATCGGTCGGAGTGGACCTCGCTTTCCAATAGCTTCCAGAAGAAAGCCAGCAATTTTTTCCCCAAGCTCGGCTCTGGATTTCGCCGGCTCCGAGACCACCGGCAACTCATCCCGACGTCACCGTGTAGCTACCGCACGTGCTTCATAATCACCTTCGAGCTATTCGCACAGAAGCTCGCTCCGTTCACCGCAACAACCAATACATGCACTGCATTTGCAATCGAAACCGCCCCTTTCTCATTGGAATAGGTCATGTCTTCTAACCCTGGCGTGAAATCTAATAAACCTCGTATTACCTACCAGCGGCCACCGCTTCCTTGCACCTCAATCGCTATTCCAAACATCTATCTGTAGTCATGCGCTGCTCCCAACAACTGTCATGTTCGTCCATGTACCAATGCGCTTCCAACCATATCCCAATTTGATAGGTATCCATCAATCTCTCCAAACGCCAAATCCCTATGACAATAATGCCCGCTGCGATTCTCCTCCTGTACCCGCCCAAGTCTTTCTCCTTCTACGCCTTAGCTTCTATGCCTTGGTTCCTGGCTGCTGGTTGGCCGGTGGCTCCAGAGTATGTGTGTGGTCCTCGGCTGGAATGACCTCGCCATGGTCAAACTGCTGGCAGATTACCGTGTCAGCGACCCACGGCTCTTGCAGGATCTCGTCCATTCGAACCCGAGTCTTCGGGTCAATCTCAAGCATGCGGCTGACAATATGTCTGCTTTCTCTAGGGAGCAGACGCAGAATGCGCCAGGGACCCTTGATGGTTTCCTTCTTTTCACTGGTCGCACCGCTCGTTGTACTAGCCGGCTGCGAAGCGCTTGCAGGAGTTTCCTGGTTTGTAGTTTCCTCCTCCTCCTTGCGGTCATGTTTGTCGTGGTGGTGTCTGTCTCTCAAACTCTCCTCTGGGAGGAAATCCCGGGCCGGTGTGGTGGTCAAGTCATTGGTCGATTTAGAGGGCATGATCAGCTTCTTCGGGTCGTGGCCCGGAGTCGGATCGGCAGCAAAGAGCTTGAATGAGTTGTCGGTCATGCGCGGAAGCTTCCAGGGGAACCGTCTGAGTGTCATGCAGCAGAATATGATAGCGAGGGACCAGATATCCACAGCCACAGCATCATACTCCTTGGAGTCATAAACTTCCGGAGCAAGGTAGGGATCAGATCCAACAATGCCTATGCAGTTGCGTTAGTCTTTGACATTTCGTTGATCAATAAGTTTGCGTTCTCAACGTACCTTTCGCGGGAACCGTCTCGGTTTCAAAGGGATACTTAAAGACGTGGGCACTACCGAAGTCGATGATCTTCATGATGCCCTTATCACTAACGACAACGTTGTCAAGCTTCAAGTCGCGATGAGCAAGACCCACGCTGTGCAAGTACGTGACTCCGTTGAGAATTTGCAGGAACGCGCACGTTATCTCTTCGCGTGACATCTTTCCAGTCATAACAATGGCAAACAGATCGAATGGCGCGTACTCCATTACTTCGTACCAACGACCCTTCTCCTGTAGGATATCCAGCGTCTCGATAATGTTGCCGTGGTGGAGTGTAGACCCGACACAGAACTCAGCCGTGACCTTCTTGTTGTACTCTTTCTCGGTTTCGTAAGTATGTCTGGCACGGAATTCCTTGACAGCAAACACGGTTCCGTCGTCCTTGCGCTTCATCAACCGGACCGAGCCACCCGCTCCAGATCCCAAGAATTTACCAAGCTTCCCATAGCGCGCAGATAGCCCGTGATCGTCAGCAAAAGGTAGCTGATGCGTTGATCGAGAACTTGGCGGCGTCTTTGTACCCGATGGGGGCGGCGCTGGTGACGAGTCCCGTTTCTTGTGGTGATGGCTGTGTCCTGGCTTTCTGAAAAAGCGCTTCAGATCTGCCATGGACCCATGAGGACCAGGGTGGCCGTGACTGGTAGCAGCACTATCGTTATGAGTGAGTTCATCGCCATTGCCTTTCACACCGCCAAAGAAGGTAGATCCACGCTTGTCAGATAGGCTTGCTTTCGAACTATGGGGAGAACTATGCTTCTTTTTCCTGGAAAAGACGAATCTGGGATCAATCGAGTGCTTAGTGGCAGCTTGCGGGGGTGGTGGGCGTCGGCCCTTAGCGTATGGGTCATTGAGATCACCGCCAGGGGTGATGGGCTTGGAGTAGAAGTTCGATGCGGAGCTCCGGGAGGGACTCGAGTCTCTAGAAGCAGGCACAGAGCCGGGTCCTACGCCGAACATCCCTCGCCGGTGTGATGATGATTTGTGCCGCTCCTCAGCTGACGAGGCTCTTCGAATAGAATGATCCGAAGGAGCTCTGTAAGAAGCGGGTCTCCTTTCGGGGGCCGGCGACGGTTTATCTTGAGATGACGACGGCTGAGGGGTAATTGTTGGTGGTTCGTGAACCGCAAGGGTAGTGCCCTCCTTGGGCAGCTTTTCCATGCCGGCATGGCTAGATCCAGCCGGTGTAAGTGGAGGAGATGCCAAAGCTGAGAGTCGAGGGCTGCCGTGAGGAGATTGGAAGTTGACCGAGGTAGGCGTCGTTAACCTGGTGGATGGGCCAGACTCATCCTCGTTGGAAGGGACCTAAGGACGACAACGAGTCAGCATAAGCAAGCACCAACATATGTGAGAGGGTTGCTATTCGATGGATGCAGGTCTAGTGTAAGCAGCTCAATCCTCAAAGGAGCGAAAAGCAAGTAGCCAATGTACCAGTGAGTGAGATATGAACCAACACCACATGGTGGAGGTTGTCAAAAGCAACCCCGTTGGTCTGAAAAGAGGGGCACGATCACATACTCTAGAAGGTGGAAGCGAGAAGGCCTCGAATTGGCAGTTGTTCATGCGGAGCTCCTGAAGCGGCCGGCCATGGAGCGACTTGGTGAAGGCATGAAGCTGGTCTGCTGCGACCTCAGTGAAAGAGCTCGACTCGTCCCGCTCGACCGGGCTGCTTGACGACGGTTCATTGACGAAGGTCGCAGTGGATACGGCGGGCGTTATCTCCTCGATTGCGGAGGAGAAGCGGACACCGGCAGCGTCATCGTCGGTCTTGTCTTCGGCGGTGGACGAAACTGTGAGCTTCTGGGGGTGCTCGGGAGCTGCTTGATGAAGAGGGTCAGCCATTGCGATCGCCTTAAGGGTTGATGGTTGATGGTTGACAGTTGACGGTTGATGCGCCAGTGCGGGAGCCAGACACCCAGAGTCAAGAGTCAAGGTGGGGCAGCTCAGCAACCCGGCATCGCCGGAAGAGAAACTCACCAGACACGTCCCTGGCGGTGGGATGCTCGCCGAGGGGAGATGGAGGAGCCATCGGATGGAAGTCGGTTCTGGAGGCGGAAGAGTCGGGTCCAGGGCGCAGGCACAGGCGGGGAGTGGGATGGGAGGGTTTGGAGGAGGAGTGAAGTTGAGCAAGACTTGCGACGAAGGAGGATAAAAGCTGCTTTGGTGGCCTGGTGGGGCATCCTACTACCTACACTCTTTTGTTCCTGCTCTCCCACGGCGCACACTGACGCTCACGCTCACGCTCACGCTCAGTCGCTTCACCCGCACACGCACTGGCTCTCCCACTTTACGGAGACTCTCGTCACAAAAAGCCAGCACTAGAGGCGCGCTAGGCCGTACCGCCGTGTACCTTGGGGCAACAACTTATTAGGCGACTCGCTCCGACTTGAACCAGCCAATGCACATCCCCTCCCGCCTCCCATCTCCCATCTCGTGTGTAGTTCACGGCTTTCATTATTCCTAGCCCTGCAATAATTAGAGCTTTGCGCCCAAGTACCTGTGGCACGGGTGACAATTCCATATCCGGTTCCCACGTTGCAGGTGTGCGACTGATACATCGCAGCCGCCAAGGTACGTGCCGAGACGGGAAGTACCTTCCATACTACTTTAGTAAGTAGTTCTTTTCTTGCTCGTACTTCGCACCTACGTACGGCTTGTTTAGCGAATCGACGACCGACCTTGATCGACTGCTCTACTCTTCTCGGTTCCCGTGGTCGCCTTGGTCCCGGCGCATGGTCTAGCAAGGGCTCCTTGCAGCAAATTTTTCTAGCAGAAGCAATACTGCCCAGCTGGTTGGGTTCAGTGGATGGGCATTTTCCTTTTGGGTGCCTTAGATGACTCGTCGACTTCAATCTCGAGTCCTGTCGTCGTGGGGGGGAACGGCGCCATGCCATGTCACGGACTCACGGCCGACGTCGGGTGTGCACACGAGACTCCCGGCGAGACTCCGAGAACCTTCGTCCCAGCCGCGGAATATACCCGATTCCTCCCATCGGCGAACCCGATTCGGGATCTCCTTGGCCCCGGTCGATCCCAGACGCCAGATGCAGCAGCGCCCAAGCCTGCTCGCAGCTCTGACGGTATAAGAGTCTCGCGATATAACAGTAGAGGACTTAACAAGGTATCAGATCCCCACAGATGTCTCGCTCTCATACAGATCACAGCCCTCGCCTTGGCAGCTTGACTAAAATCTAGGTACCAGCGACGAAAGGGTGGTGTCTTGGTGTGCACCCTAATCGGCTGCGAGTAAAAGAAAAATCTTCACGTGTGTCATGTCGGTTGGTAGGTGTGCACTCCATGGAGAACGATGGGCCGCGGTGGCGGTACCTTTGGAGCTGCAGACTGCAGAGACAGTGAGTGAACCGGCCGAGCTCCGGTCACTTTAACAGAACCGGGGGCGACCAGCCAGTCAAGCCCCACCTAGCAACATGGAACTGTCAACTTGATGATCGTTTTCGGGGTCCAGGCACAAGCGTGTTCGTTTTTGACGCCTTGGGTACCCAATGTGGTCTGTTCTCTGAAATAGTAGTAATTATCAGGCAGTCCACAATTGTTTTCTCCTTTTCTTTGTTTTTCTGTTCACATCTTCCCCTTTCCCCTCACTCATTAGCTTCGTGGTTGTCCCTGGTTGCAGCTGTTGGTTGGTGGCCAAAATGGAAAGCTTCTAGACTCAAACCCTCGGGCCATAAGGCTGCTTCGATTCGCTCGCCAATGTTCCGGCCATGGACTAGCTCGAGAATTGGTTGTCCGCTACTGATCAGGCGCAAGATGGGAGCGAAAGTCCGAAGTCACTCTCGGCAGCTCATAGCAGCCAGTCTTACTCGGCCCATCTCATCTAAGACCTCTTCTCCCTCGCGATCGGATGGTGGGCCCTTGGTTCTATTTCCGGCATATCTGGGGCCTCTGCCTAGAACCTTTCATCACAATTCCTTGTAATGGTGCGCTAAACCTTGTCGTTCTGGTGATGTTGCCTCCCTACTCGGAAACCTGTAAGGTACCCTAGAAAACAATTTACCAATGGCTTACGGTCTTGCGACCCGACGATCCAGGGACAGATCCCCTTTTTTCCTACCCAGTTCCTTAAGCTCACCAGGCAAGCTATTTGCTTTGCATGCGATTCTTCTGTGGCAATTAGTGCAATGGCAAGGAAAGGTCTGCATGCCACGCGTAAAGTGGACCATGCAGGCATCAAGTATACACTTGTACTCGTGTTAAGTCATCAATTACGTTGCGACAGCATCTGCATGTTCGTATCTGCCTGCGCGTTAGGCTATTCCAAAGCCATCGAGATCCCACATGCTCAAATGCCATGTCAACCGAGTTCATTGCCCTACGTAATCAAGTGCGAAAGCAACAAGCCTTCTCGTCAGGACACGCCCTAATCGAGCAACAAGATACACAAACACTCGGGTAGTCACAAAAGGCAGCGTGTAAATCATCTCGTACATTCCCCTTCTAGCTGGTGTCGTTTCTAGTCATCCACTGTTGTACACATTCCATACCTAGCCGCACGTGGTTTCAATACACGTCCATGGTTCACATCCCAACTCCATCCCCGACTTCTCAAACCCATCCATCAAGCCACCACATTGATTCCTATAGACTTCGCCTGGAAGATGATAGAATTGCACAGCGATTTGAGGGACAGTCCAGATAAACGCAGCTCGGTGTGCTTGATCTTGGCGATCTCGTAGACGTGCTTGAGGCTTACGGTGCCCACGGTCTCGTGTCCCGGGTTGCTGGCGCCCTTTCGGTTTCCCTTCTTGTTCGTAGGCGCTTGGGCGGCATTGAGGAGCAGCCACGATGTGTGCGGCGTGCGGATGTCGAAGTGGAATGATCGGTCGGGGCGGACGATGACCTTGCAAGGCATTGGTGTGCCAACTGCAATATGCGCGGTTCTAGCATTAAACTCCTAATCCGTGAATTAGCCATTGACCTCCAGCTAGGTTCCGAGAGCGTCTCTCGCAGACCCTGGCGATGCGGCGTACCTTGCAAAAGTCCATTGACTTGACACCTTTGCTACCCAGCGCGGGACCGACGGGGGGACTCGGGCTGGCCTGACCAGCTCCTACGATCAGCTTGACCATCTGGTCGACGGCTCCGGTGCGGCCCTTGGACATGTTGGCGGTAGTTGTGGAATTGGGCGAGATCTTGTTGCGAGACCTTGCTGCTCAATGAAGCTTCTCCTCGTGATGCAAATTGAAGAAATTCGAGAGCCAACGCGCTTAGCGTCATGATTGGCCCGTGCCAGGGGTCCTCAAGTCCCCCACATCAAAAGGGCTCCACTTCTCACGCAGCCTTGGATTCTTTGCATCCTTAGAAAGAAAAAAAACTTGGGAGCCAGCCCAAAGTCAGTCGTCTCAAATTCTCTTGCTCAACCTCGCACCTTTCCACCTTCAACTGCCTCTGGAGCAGCACAGTCACGATGCCCTCCACACACGACGTGCCCAAGCCGTGGGATACGGACGACATTGACAAGTGGAAGGTCGACACCTTCACCCCCAAGGACAATGTTGGCGGCACCTTTACGGAGGAATCGTCGTTTGCGACCCTCTTCCCCAAGTATCGAGAAATCTACCTGAAGGAGGCCTGGCCTCTCGTCACCCGCGCCCTCGAGAAGAACGGCATCGCCTGCACTCTCGATTTGATCGAAGGTTCCATGACCGTCAAGACGACCCGAAAAACCTTCGACCCCGCCTCCATCCTCAATGCACGCGACCTCATCAAGCTGCTGGCTCGAAGCGTCCCCGCGCCCCAGGCCATCAAGATCCTCGAGGATGGCGTCGCTTGCGACATCATCAAGATCCGAAACCTCGTGCGGAATAAGGAAAGATTCGTGAAGCGTCGCCAAAGAATCCTTGGTCCCAACGGCTCGACCCTCAAGGCCCTTGAACTTCTGACCCAGACATACATCCTCGTCCATGGCAACACAGTCTCCGCGATGGGACCTTACAAGGGCCTGAAGGAAATGCGCAGAGTCGTCGAGGACTGCATGGCCAACATCCACCCCATCTACCACATCAAGGAGCTCATGATCAAGCGTGAGCTTGCGAAGGACCCCGAGCTCGCCAACGAGAGCTGGGACCGCTTCCTCCCCAACTTCAAGAAGAAGAGTCTCAGCCAACGGCGTGTGCCGCTCAATGTCACCGACAAGACCAAGAAGACGTACACGCCCTTCCCACCGGCGCCCGAGAAGAGCAAGGTGGACATGCAGATCGAGAGTGGCGAGTACTTCCTCGGCAAGGAGGCCAAGGACCGTGCGGCGCAGAATGAGCGTAGGGAGAAGCAGAAAAGCCGGAAGGAGGAGAAGTCCAAGGAGCGCGAAGCCGAGTTTGTACCTCCTGAAGAAGGTGGCCGGCCGAAGAAGAAGCGAAAGAAGTCGGCGGAGTAAATGTAAGATGGGCTTGTGTCTATCGAGATGGGCAATCGGTGTGAGTTGCAAATCCGTGTACAAACGGGCTCTCGAGGCGTTTGATACCCTTAAAATTGACTTTGGCGTTCTTCAATTACTAGTTTGTGATTACAAGTTCGACATCCATGCTATCTGACTTTCGCAATGTCTCGCACCTCTTTAAAGCTTCGACGGAGAGTCACTACCGGTACCGATCTCAATGACCAACTTGCCAAACTGCTTTCCCTTATCCATATCAGTAAACAAGCTGTCAATATCAGCAAGGTTGTCCAGTCCCTTGACGCTCCTGCTGACAATGGGCGTGATCTTCTTCTCATTGACAAAGGCAATCATGTCGCGGAACTCCTTGCGTGAGCCCATCGTCGACCCCTTAAGCTCCACGTTGGCCAACACTGCCGACATGAGCCAGTCCATCTTGGGCGACACCGTCATGCCGTACTGCGCGATGACACCACCGGCCTTGAGCAGCCGTACCGTCTTGCCCACGACGTTGCCGCCCGCGCCGTCGATCACGGCGTCTAGGTACGGCCGATCAGCGGGAAGCAGTTCTCGGAGCTCTTTATCCCAGCCGTCGTTTCGGTAGCTGACACCTCCCTTGGCGCCCAGCTCCTTGGCTCTCGCGAGCTTGGCCTCATCGCCCGAGGTCACGAAGACGTTGCACCCGAAGCCGACAGCAAACTGCAGCACCTGCAGGGCAACGCCGCCGCCGATGCCCGTGATGAGCACGTTGGCTCCGGGGAACGCAGCATTGCTCTTGGTGACAAAGGCGCGCCAGCCGGTGAGGCCGACGAGAGGCAGGGCAGCACCCTCGACGGGCGTGAGGTGCCCCGGCGCCGGCTCGACTTCGTCCTCGTGCACGGCGATGTAGTCCTGGGCCGTGCCGACCTCTGTGAGCCGGGAGCCGCCGGTGACTGTGAATGTGCGGATGTCCTCTGGGGCAGCGGGATCCGACTCCCAGCCGCGCATGGGCGTGAGGATGACGGGCGCGTTAAGGAGGTTCTTCCGCGTTACGGCGGAACCAACCTCGACGACGGTGCCGTATCCGTCGGCGAGGAGCGGGTTGGTGAATGAGATGCCGGGATAGAGGTGGCGGCGGATGAACAGGTCCCGGTGGTTCAGGGCGGCGGCAGTGAGGCGGACCAGGACTTCATTGGGGCCGGGGATCGGCTTGGGTACTTCTTTGATCTGAAGACTGGTATCTATCGTCAGTGGTGGTGAACGGGGAAATTGTAATGATAGAAGAATGGTGTCTCACGGGTAGTAGACCTGGCCCGGCTTGCCGCCTTCGATATGCTGGAGAGTGAGAGCTCGAGGCATTGTGGTTTGTGTTTAGCTCGTATGAACTACTAAGCTTCTGCTGGAGATGCCAATGATCTTGCTCAGACACCGCGATGACTTTGAATCAGCCGCCTACACCGAAGACGTAGGACAACTACTCGATGATATACTCCAGTGTAGGGTGTTTACTAATGCAATTCGCTGTCGGTGGGACGGAGACGGGGTCGGGGACGGGGACGGAGGCTCAATGCCGCCCATGGTTGGGCCGACCTAAACGCCCCGCATCTCCAGTGCCGTGGACGCGGGGACGGACCTCGGCTTTGAATTTAGTGCGATTCTAACTTCCACAAATGGCGATACCAGCCGGCATCTTGATAACTCGATTGATTATACATTCAACAAATGTGTTCAATACGTTCGTTCCGGTTGTTTCTGAAGTGCTATCCGGCTGCGTATAACTGTTCTCTGAAACCAAGCTCGGCGTCATTCTTGGACCGCCGGAGGTGGTCCCGTTACCGACTGTCCGCTCACGCTATCAAAGCAACCGGAGACACGGAACAACGTCTAGTTACGTTTTTTGTGACATGGGAGTAACAGCCGTCGGGGCAATTAAATCGATTGTAGATGGTGAGATGATGCCGTTCCTTACGCCGGGGATAGCACGGCCAAGGTAATTGAGCTAATGAGGTGAATGAACTTTCATCACCCTAAAGAAAGAGTTCCTTCGAAGTGTGTATAACACCTGCAACGTGGGAGTCGTTTTGCTAGAAAGAAAACGGCCTTCCGTTCAAAAAGTTTGGTTGAACTCTACTCGAAACCTACATACCTATGAGACAGGCGCTCTTATATCAATCTACTACTTATAGATTTAGTCGTCTTTGCATTGTGTTATTTTGACTTACCCTGTAGCTGCGACAAAAAAAACATCATCGCTAGGTTGGCTAGACACGAATTCCGATTTCCGTCTCAGCGACGGGACTTGTTGCGTGTCATTCGTATAAAATTCTGTGTCACTGCGAGATCTGTCCTTTTCCAATAATCCTCGGGAGTTTAGGGGCGACAACAAATGCCAAAGCCTACTTACTCCCTCGGGCGCGACAACTCAGTGCAGTGAGCAAGGTAGAGAGCATGTATGAATAGGTTGGATGTTCTAAGTGTCGTAGAAGGGTTGGTAGAAGGACCAGCAACGGGCAGTGGGTAGAGTTGCAGATCAGGAGTGAAGGTGATTGATGTAAATCTTGGATCTTGGCCAATGCTCCCCGCCAAAGCAGTGTGAAATTCTCCGAAGACCCCGAAGATGCTAAGCAGCCCCGGGATGGAGGCGAGGACTTGTCGATTGACTAGCGGCTGCACCAAATTGACTGTGCAGCGACGGTACCGGTACTCTGGAATGGTCGCCGAGGTCGCCGACCTTGCGACCGCCCGAACTGTCACGGCAGAGGCGTCGAGGTCCGTGTCGCCGGAGGTCGGGCGGCCGGGGTGCACCCATGCCAGCATTCGGGTGTCGCACCGCACATGGGCCTTGGTCAGCACTTTATTCATTACATGCGCCCGCTCCGGCTGTCGCGGCCGATGTCCAACAACATGTGGAGCATCGTGTCTGGTGCAGTGTTGTTTATTGCGTGTTGCAGGTACGAGAATCTCTATGACGCGCGTTCCTTATAGCGAGGACATGATGTATCTAGGACCTCCGACGATAGCAGCCAGGGTACCAGAGGGCTTACTACGTAGCATAAATAGCCTTTGTTTCCCTTTGATGAGATATCTGTTAATTAACACTGCAAAATAGCAATAATCAAACACATGGCTTCTCGGTCATCGGATAGCTATTTCCTAATTCACCATCTCCTACGCAGATGGCATCACCTCGTCCCATCTGGCGCTAGCGGACAAGGTGCGGATCTGCTCCGGTTCTTTTATTTCCCAGAATTGTCAGAGTCCCGCTTCGCATTTCACAACTCCGCAGCACCCTTGCCTGCTTCGGCGACCCAACGGCCTTCTTCAAAGTACACTTTGGATTGATTTGTGAGCGGCTTATAGATCTGCTCACCTCGGTGACCGTGGCGCTGCCAATGCGAGCCTTTCCCTCCGTCTAAGACGCCTACTTAAGAGAGCGTTTTCTTGCTCTCCGGTCATCGGCTCATCAACCACCACAAGCAACTACCTCGTCTCATAATCCACTCGCTGCCATGGCAACTCTACTCTCAGGCGCAGTCTTTGGCGCCGCTACAGTGGCTGCCGGTGTCGCTTATCCATCAGTCATCATCTCTCAGTTCAAGTTCGAGGACTGGCATATGCTGCAGACTTTCCTCGGCGCAACCGCTAGCAGCGCGTAAGCTCCCACAATCGTTTGAATCTCCTGTATTTCCTGCTGACTGAAGTTCCAGTGTCATTTATAAAGTTGCCGAGAGCCTTGGGTACGTCTCGCTCAAGCCTCGCAGCTCCTCTCCTATCGGCCTGTTTTCCCAATATGACGGAAACATTATCGGCGGCGCCTTGCTCGGGGCTGGCATGGCTATCTCTGGATCCTGTCCCGGTACTGTGTTTGCTCAGACAGGGCTCGGGCTCCAGACTGGGTTTTATGCTCTGGGAGGCGCTATTCTAGGGGGGATTGTATACACGGGAATCGTTTCAAAGGCCATCAAGTGGCAGAAGGAGAAGATAGGAGTTAAGTCGCAGACGGTCTCGCTTGGAGAGCAACTAGGTCTCTCCAGAGCTTCGACTCTTGTCCTCCTCGAAGTGGTTGCCTTGTCAGCTCTTACGGCTTCAATCGTCTACACTGACCACCCCTCGGATTGGACTCTCCTCTACGCAGGAAGCGGCCTCTTCATCGGCTTTGCCCAGCTCTTCTCACTCCTCACCCGCCGGTCCATGCTGGGTGTCTCGACCTCTTACGAAGAAGTCGGCAACCACTTCTGGTGGCTTGTTGGGGGCGCATCCTGGCCAAGTAGCCGCCAGAACATGCTATTCGCGACGGGCGTGGTGGCAGGCGCTTGGATTCTTGCACAAAACGCCCCCTCGCTGCTCGCCACCAAGGTCATCGAGACAGCGCCGGGCTTGTCTGTGGCAGGTGGCTTCTTGATGGTCGTGGGATCGAGGATCGCTGGAGGTTGCACGTCTGGCCATGGTATCAGTGGGTTGTCGTTGCTGTCGACGTCGAGTCTTGTTACGATTGGGTCTATGTTTGCAGCTGGAGGTTTGCTGGCTCCTCTGGTTCACCAGTAGGCTGTTGCTTAGCGAAGAGCTATGGTGTTTGATTCGCGATTCCCCCTGCGTACTCGGAATAGAACTAGCATTCAATGAAGGCTCTCGAAATATTGGGCGACGGGTCATATGTATGTGCTTAGGCCAGATTACTGACTTAGAATCGGCCGAGGTTGGGTACAGCTCTAAATTACACTTTTGTACGGCTACTCTGTGAAATCATTGCGATGCGAGATATGAAATGCTATAACCATTTAACACTTGGTTTCAACTTGAGGTCTATAATTACTCTCCCGTTATTCCGGTGATCTGTAAATGTAGACTACACTTCATTTATGGCATTGGGAGCTTGATGTCTGGCAATAATCTCAGCTTGTGACAACCAGCCCCTCGCCCCCCTTTCCACCGCAACCCTTCCTCGCTGTCACCTCAATCTCAATTTTCATCTCATCCTTCATGAGGCCTGACTGGATCATAGTCGCTGCGGGACGGACATCGCCAAACCACTTCTGCAGGACGGGCCACGTCTTGGGGAAGTCGTCGCGGTCAGGCAGGATGTACTTGACACGGACTACGTCGGCTACGGAGGCGCCTGCGTCCTTGAGTGCGGCGGCAATGTTTTGCAGCGTCTGATCCGCCTGCTCGGCAACGTCGGAGGAGATAGCGCCTGTCTTGTAGTCGTAACTATGTAGATGATGTTAGGAGCTGTACAGGATATGCCACTCGAGAAAGAATCGAACCCGGTTGTACCGCTCACAAATACCCATTCACCAGTGACGACGGCTCTAGAGTAGCCGATCTGGGCCTCAAAGGCAGATCCGGAACTGATATTCTGGCGCAACATTGTGGATCTCTTCAAGATGGGCTGGGCTGGGTCGTGGATGGGATCCGAGATGGTCGAGCTGTACACTGACACTGACAAAACGAAGCCTCGAAAGTGAAGCGCCAAACTTAAGACAAGAATGGGCAGTGCAAATGGCGAATATGTACAGGCAATTGATGAGTTCAAATATTGACTCAATGCGTGAGTCACGCTTGGGTGCAACCGTCTCTGTCCCAGATGGTTAGCTTCCGGCAGCGTAGCTTCGGATGAAGCGTGGGGTCGCTTTGATCCGGCTCGCGGGGCCGCCGCGTGGGGTCCCTGTCAATTTGGACTCGGGGGCCAAGGAGGTATTGACTACTCCGTAAATAAGTCATAGGATAATTTGAGGTTGTACGCGCACCATTACTTAATAGCCATACTTAAGCTGGGGCAGCAGGCATGATCGATATCTGGGCCATGTCGCAGTGTCTGGGGGGTTTGAGTTCAGCTTTGGATACTTCTATATCAAGTAGGACCTGAGTCGGTTTGCGATTACACTGCCAACTTAAGCATCTTGTTGTCGTTCGAATAGTAATTTCGACCAGTACTTTGGATGAATGCTTGTGTCTATAGATTCGCGAAAAGAGTCGGCGAAGGGAATTTCTTCATAGCACTATTGACATATCGTGGTGGAGGACACAGGAGCTTGCACTGATACCGACCAGAGGTTGGCACATGCCAAGTCGTTGTTTTTGTTTGGAATTTTGGATTCGTACATCAGGGCGTAATATATAATCGAGGAGAGGTCGAGGCATTCGGCCGAGTGTCGCCATGGCCACAGTACTGTACATATCTTACACCCTCGCCACAGAGCTTGTTTAAGAAGTAAGTTCCTTGACCATTTTGGCCAACTCCTTCTTGTCGACGTCCTTACCCTCGAGGGCACCCGTCAGACGCTTCATCACATCACCCAAGATAGACTTGACGTTGGTTCCGGCCGCCTTGGATGCCTCGACGGCGCCCTCCACCAAGACCTTGAGCTCCGCCTGGCTGAGCGTCTGCACGCCGCTGTTGGCTGCGTATTCCTCCAACACCTTGATCTGACCCTCCTCTTTCTGTACCAGGTCATCGCGGTTAGCGGCCTTGGCGTCGGCAACGGCGTCTAAGGAGCTCTTCTGGATCTTGCGGATCAGGGCGACGAGCTGGACGTCGGTCCGGATGGGGCTCGCCGTCTTTGAGGCATTGAGGTTGGCGGACATGATGGAGCGCAGGACTGCCAGACGGGGCGCATCCTTCGCGCGCATAGCCGCCTTGAGGTCGGCCTTGAGCTTGGACAGCAGCGGCGGGGGAGTGTCGACACCGGTTGAGTAGAACCGACAGGCCTGGTTCGTAGGCATGAGGAGCGAGGCGCTGGGGCCCGGGGCCCGCAGCGCTCGGAGGAGTTGCATGGATGACTTGGAGGACATGATGGACCGATGAGTCGACCGACGTGAGTTCTCGCGCTGCGGCCTTGTCGAGAATTGGGACGTTGCGAAGTGGTGCAATGCGAGGCAGTGGGATGTGAGGGTTGGATTGAGAGAGCTCAAGCTGGGACCGGAGCTCCAAATTTCTCACCCCAATCAGCAGCCCAATTGGTCGTCACTGGGATGTGGCGGAACAACCCATTGAGAGCTTCCGAGAAACAAACACAGAGCAGAACTTTAAGAGTGTAGCGGCATCGATTTTAGTAATGATGAGATCTATTGTTTGAAGATCTAGTTAGTACATGCAGAAATCTAAGCATATTATTTTCCAATGGCAAAATATGGGGAGATGATTGCTTTGTTCACCGTCCTTTTATTGCGATAATCCAGCGGTGGAGACTACGACGAGAAACGGTTGGCAAACAATCTACCCTGGAGATCCTGGGAACTGGCTAATTTCCATTCATAGCATTCAATTGAAATAGAAAAATGTACTCTGTCAATTCCATAGACTCGGCAAAAAGTCTCCTCAGCATTCTTGTTTAGTGACATCTTTGTTTCATGGTCTTTCGAATTCCCCTGGCAAAACTCCTATCAATAACACTAACGGCAATGTGGCTCCCAAGACTGTAATTCACTTTGTGTGTCGTCAAAGGAAAAGAGGAAGGCTGCTAACAAGTTCAAGCCAAGGCGATATTAATACTTGCAAATATTTAAAACCTCAAGGTTGCAATGTCTCACAAACAATACGCCGCTCTTGGGGGTTGAATCTCGTCATTAGCCCTTCAATGTCTCCACGACCAACTGCCGTTCCGACCTCCTTGCATCATCATCCACTTGCAGGCGTTTCCATAGAGTTTCTCTCACGAATCAAAACGTGACTTCTAGCCCGCCCCCTTCTGAGGTCGTCTTTTTGATTCGATTCTGCTTTCCCAAGGTCAGTCGGTGGTCCAATCAGTGCTGTCAGACCGCGGATGCAGCTGTTGTTTGCCGGTGTTAGCGGTGAGGGTACGGATACACTTGTACCTACGGGATGAGACAGGGTTGTTGAAGTCAGCCAGGATACCCGATGTTCTAACTTGGGGCGGCGCATCTACAACCACAACCTCGCCGCGACCATCTCGGGTAATTTGTGAATAGAGCTTTGGTACGTATCCGCTAGCTGAACCTCAGAGAAAACATTTGGGGGAAGAGACATCATCATCTCCGCGCTTCTCTTTCTCCCCCATGTTGTCATTGGCCTCGATGTTGAAGAGATCAGCTTGGGAGAACGCTAAATCACCTGATCGTTTTGGCACCTGCAATCTCATGCGAGGACAAGGATCAGCCAGGGTCGGGGGGACGCTTCCGTTGATAATTTCATCCCGCTAGGGGTACGCTAACAGACCGGCTTGCAAGCCAGGGATCGATATGAGGACGGCATCGGATGGGGACGGCCCCAGCGCGGGATCAGTGGCAGCTGGACTATCGGGCCGGGAGTCGTACGCGGTCTGTGTGTTGGATATCATGAGGCTTCTGGACCGTCATGCCTTGTGTGAAGCCTGGCCGGTGACGTACGTGTACATCTCGTATCTTGTCGTTCTCTATATCCGCAAGCCTTGGCCATGAGAGAACAAGGACGGGCATTGCATTTGGTGGAGGGGCTCGATGGACTCTTTGTAGACCAACACGTGAGATGTGATTCGAAAATGATAGCCACTGTGGTTGACTGGGATGTGTGGGTTTGCTAGAGACACGGGATGAGCCCGCGTCCGCCCTCCTCCCCTTTCCGCCTTTGCCCTCGCGTCTCGACATTAGTGGAACTGTCCCTTGAGCCCTGACGGGGAACTGAGTGGTACGCAGCCTCCAGTCTCCAGCAGCTACATCACCGGGTCCCAGCCTGTCGGTAGCGAGGTTCCAAGGGCCAGTCACTGCCGACCCAGGCCCTGACAGTAATAAGACAGCAATAGCAGCCACCTCACCTCGAGGGGGAGGGGGGGTTGGGGGTGTACTG
>JABSTB010000799.1:0-19307 GCA_013756995.1 Neonectria neomacrospora | reverse complement strand
GTAGTAGGCGTGGGCGTTGGCGATGGTCATGGCGGATGTGCGCGGCGGCGTCGTGGTGAAGTGGTGGTGATGGGAGCAAGGAGAGGGAGAGGAATCAGGATGGAGCGGACGGGGGTGGGCGTCGTGTCTTGTAGGTTTTGGGGCCTTGGTCTCATTGTCATTTTCATTTTGGGGCCTGGGGGAGGGCGGCGCACAACAAAATCGGTTGGTAAAGGTTCTTGTTCGTGCGTGCTGCTCGCACTGGCGCTGGCTCCGACACAGAGACGGGACGGGGAGGGACTCAGAAAATCCCCAGACCAGAGCGGCGCAGACGTGATGCTGGGCGCGTGGCCCGAAACGGCCTAGCGCGACACAGGTTATGCAGTTATGAGTGATTGAAGTTGCGTCTGGGGGCTCTGGGGGCTCTGGGGCCTTCTGGGGTGGCTTGTCCACTGTCCACCGCCTACCACGGACTGTCAGGCTGCCTCGCACAGTACGATGTATGCATGTACCTGCCCTGCCCTCCCGAGGTGGTTTGCAATGTACAAAGGGGGGCGCATTATTCTGTCTTCGGCGCCTCGGGGCCCACCACGGGCCTATCCAGCCACTAAGCGTTGGCCCTTCCGTTCCCGCCTGCTTCCCCTGCGGTACGTACCTCTCTCTATTGAACGAACAGCTGGACGACTACCGAATGGTTCCCTTTCTCTCATTCTTGGTCTCTCTCCATCACCAGAGTCAATCAATCAGAGAGCGTCCCCGTTCGCTCAAGGCGGCTGGGCTTGGGGCTGACTGTGACTGGGGCACTGCTGGGCCAACAAACAGTGATTCCTCCTCCTGTGCAGATTTGAGGGTCAGAGGGACTGGACCCTCCCACCCTGGGCGCCAGTCCATCCATGGTCAGGATGCTCACGCGAGAGTATGAGAAAACGACGGAGACGCGGAGGACCGAAAACCCCTCCCCTCTCGCTCTCCTCTCGTCCTCTCTCACTCCCCCGACCGGACGGCGGTCACGCCGCCCATCGTGACAGCCTGACTTTACAGCCGGCCATGACGGGACGGGACAAGCGAAAATGCAGATGAAGACCCCCCCTCCCCTGCCCAGCTCTCAGTTCTCAGTTCCCAGTTCCCAGTTCCCAGTTCGCCCGTGGCGGTTTTCACCGACTTGTTAGACCTGCACGACAAGAATACCGAAGGCCCTAATCACAACCACCACGGGCGTGGAACCGGGAGGAAACCTCCCCCAGCTTCAGCTTGCATCAGCACCACTACGCAAGCCCGCGAGTCATCTCCAGTGCTGCCCACCGTCTATCGTCTCTTGTCTCATCTTTCAACCCACCACACGCTGTGAATGGTGATTGCCGGTCTAGATCCACCAAAAGATGTCCGAAGGCGGTACGCATCATCAGCCCGTTCTGCCATCGCGGACACCATGCCGTTGCCGTGCTGTTGCCTCCTTGCCTCCTTGCCTCTTCCTCCCGCGCAACACTGATCACCGATCGGCCGGGATGCACGAGGGAACCGAGCAACGGGGCTGTCGATGCTTAAGCGTCAAGCGAGGGGCAAAAAGAAACGAGGACCCCCTCGCATCGTCTCACATGGATGGCCTCAGATCCGCCGCCATACCCTCCTCGGTACTGCCGGTAATAATTCTCGAGGAACTGGGCAGATTGGCTAAGCCAAGGCATCATCCGCAGCGGCGTCTACTACGTACAGTCGTACTCAACCAGCGACTCCCTGCCCCCAATCCACTCGTCACAAACCCAAAAAAAAGTCTCGACTGCGCATATTTCGTCACGATCCTGAACCTGCCTGCAAATGTACCCGCCCATTGTGACTAAACACCACAAAGTCATCTCATCTCATCTCACCTGTGATTTTCATCCAACTTCCGGGGTATGCCCACAGTATTTGCTACTCTGCCGCTTAAAGTCAACTCAAGAGAAACCGAGGACCCCGTTGCGTTTTATCGTGCGACAGTGTCGGCTACTCCTACTTCTGGTTTCAACCTGAATTTGCAACCTGAATTTTCGTAAACATGAGGCTGGCTTGTGACTGACAGCCGCGGCGCATACCATCAAGGGCTCTTCGTCCCTGTTACCTCGCAGTTCAAGGCGGACAGAATTCGTGCCACATCCTACCGTGAAAAACTGTGCCATGTCTTCGTCGCATCGTTCAACCAGCTTCTTTGGCCTGCCACTCTCCGACACTTGCTGCGTCATCAGGCTGCATGCTAGACTCGATGGTCACAGTGTCTTGGCTGAGTTCCTTCGTATCTTCAGTCCGCCGTAACTCGCCCTCAGCTTATCATTTGGCTGCTTCCGACCCGCTCAATCAGCGACTCACTCCATGCATGCGAAAGTGGTCTCTCCACAGACCCGGACCGCCCACGCAACCATGGAACTCTGGAATGGAATGTGAAATTTCACCCGCAATTGAACCAGCAAGCGCTGGCTCAGAATGCGTTGAGACACCATGATGACGGTCGTTGCCCTCGCAATTGTTGGAATGCGTTGCTCCATGCGACGTCCGAGATCGAGAGAAGGACATATAATTGTGGAAGCAGACGGAAAACAAAGCTGTGATCAGACAAGGCCTATTGCTTCCTTTTTCACAAAGTTGACACAATGGTCCGCCTCCACCACTTTCTTAGCATCGCATTATACTTCCCTCTCAACATACCCGGAGTGAAAGGCGCCATTTCCCTGCCCCAGTCCGCAGAATTCCAATTGAACGGCCCTGCAGCAAAGGCTACACTTCAAGAAACGCATGTCACGAACCGCCGCGATGGCGACTCCCGACTCCGTCACACTCTCGGTCTTGTGAAGAGACTGGTTGAGGATCATGGGGATATGGTAGATGTTCCTGAGCGGGCCATATACCATCTCCTAGATCAGATCGACAGTCTGCGAGAACAAGTGTCGGGAATGCTGCCTTCCGGTTCGCCAGATTCTTCATCCGTGGAGCAACCTAGTCAGTCCCAAGGTGAATCCAAGGGCCAATCTACTCAAGAACACCAAGCTCTATCGAGCACGGTCCTTGGCGGCGCCTTCTTGGAAACACCGGAAAAAGAGTCCCAGGGATCGCCTGGAGAGTCGAGCTCAGCTGGCGCTACACAAGGTTCGACAGAAAAAACCGAAAACCAACCCCAGGGATCATCTAGGGAACCAGGCCCGACTGGTTTTCCTCAGCACTCGACGGAACGGACTAAAGAACTCCAAGAATCACCTGAACAGCAAGGAACCTCGAGCTCTCCGCATGATTCGACAGATAAGAATGGAAAACAGTCCCAGGGCTCGCCCGGAGTGCCAGGTCCGACTAGTTCTCCGCAGGGTTCGACAAAACAGACCAATGAACTGCAGGAATCACCTCAAGAGTTCGGAACTTCGACTCTTACCCAGGCTTCGACCGAGCAAAACGGAGAACAGTCCCAAAGCTCACCTGGAGAACCAGGACCGACGGGCTTGCGTCAAGACTCCACGGAGGAGACTGGACAAAAGCCCCAAGAAGCACCCAAAGTGCCAGAGTCATCTGCGGAGCCAGGACCGACAAACTCTCCCCCAAGCCCAACAGACCAGACCAAGGAACAGCTGCAGGAACCACCCGAAAAGCTAGAAACCTCGAACCCTGACCAGGATTCGACAGAACAGACCGAAGAAGAGCCCCAGAAACCATCGCAAGAGACAGGAACCTCGAAGTCTCCCCAGGATTCGACAGAGAAAAACGAAGCAAAGTCCCAAGGATCCTCCGAGGAGCCTAGATCGATGAACTTAACCCAAGACTCCACAGTCCAAACTGAGGCCCCCGACCCTGGGGGCACTGGTTGTGTCACCGAGGACCAGGTAAGTGGCCTTAACCCTCTTCGTCGAGATTTTGACTGTGCAACAGGAAGCAATGCCGCGACAGATACCGAGGAACAAAGCCTTTCGACGATGACCTCCGTAAGCCTTTTGGGCGGCTCAGACCAAGACAATCAGCTTTCAGATACTGCAGCTGGAGTTGAAGGCTCACCTCAGACCCTGACGATCGCCTCCCTGATTATATCTGACGGCTTTCAGCAAGGCACTCAAATTCCAGCTAGTGTATCCGGGGTCGAAGGCTCGCCTCAGATTACGACTCCAGCATTACTTACGTCGCCTCCCGATGATGTCGAGGCGGTGGGATCCACGCCAGAAGACCATGCAGACTTTCTGGAGATCCCGCAGCTCATAACCACCGTGATCACATCAACCAACACGAGCAAATCGACTGTGACCCTGACAACAACACGCACAAAGTTTCTCCTCCTTCCCCTGCCTAGCGTCGAAACTCCGTTGGGTGCCGGGGAGGCGTCGGCGGTCAACATGACGACAACACCCAGAATGTCCGCCAGCGATATCGCAGCGGCTCCGATGGCCAAAACTCCATCCAACAACGAAGACACGACGAAGACACCGGCAGTTGCTCCACAGGGCCCCTCGATGCGAGTACCATTGAGGAAGGTCCCTATTTCCAATTCGACTGCCGACGGTGCTCCGCTTAGCGGCTTCAGGACCTTATCAAAGCCGACGAAGAGTGTGGGGGAGGGGAACCCCTGAAGGGTGGAAGGGAGGATGGACTGGACTGGCTGGTTACAGCCCCTTATTGGAATATTACGGCATGGGTGGCTTGAAGATGGAAACTCTTACGTACGAAAGAATAATGATTTGAAATGGAAATGAAATTTGGCAAACTTAACAACGAACTGCTTGCATGAGTTGGGCTTGGCTTTGTGACTTGACCTGCAAGGGAGCGGCACGGGTTGCCCGAGAACGGACCCTCCCCCAGATAGCCCAAGCCAGGTCACTCCGGCGGGCTCCAATATTCCCGCAGTGATCTCGAATGTGAGGCCGTAGACTGGTCCGGCGCCGTCAAGGTGTTGTGGCCGGAAAGATTCCGGCCACTAGGCCCCACCCGTGGCCGGTCAGATTCGGCACCAAGTGGGGCCAGATCCCTTAAGTGCGCCGGCCACCCACCACGACTTCACAATCAGAGTCCGGCATCTTCGCAACCACGTCCTCTTGCGCATCGGGGGACGAGTATAGCCTCAATGCCCATTCTCGGCGTTTTGGCTAAATGCAACGTCGAGCAGATATCTATGATCTACGTCGGATTTTGGACGCTTGCAATGCGAAATGCGCAGCTCGCCAACTCATATGTCGACTCCTGAGCCGCGATGCCCTCAACATCGTGGACATTCGTCACGATACGAGCGCCCGCAGCGATGCACGGCAGTGAGGGGGCTATCAACTGCATTTCTGTTACGTTTCGTGGGCGATAGCCGCTCGTGACCTGCTTCAGACGCACTTGCGCAAGATAACAAGTGCCGAAGGCGCTGTTCGCCCTCATCCATCCCCGCCTGCGTGGCCGGAATCGATTCCGGCCACAGGGTACTTAGGCGGCGGCGAGATCCCAGAGTGAGAACAGAAAACCAGATACCATCGCAATCAACACTCGCGCAATTACCAGACGCTTCTTCGCTTCATTCTCGATATCCTTTCACTTGTTCTTTTACCTTGGCAATATGGGTTCTCTTGGTAGCACGCCTCCTTTCCGCGTCCTGGACGACACTCGTCCGGATGACATGTCCCTCCCAGCCTTCATGGTGTCCACGACGCGGGGATTCTTGCCACGGATGAACCCCATCGTGACGCTGCCCAAGGAGTTTGATGCCTTCGAGTCTATCCTCCAACGGATGCCCGTCACGACCGCCTCAGGGGAACCCGGCCTCCTTGCCCAGTACAAGCTCGGTGAGGTGGTCGACAATGAGTTGCCCAACCTGGCCGAGGCTGTTGATAAGTACAAGGACAACCTTCCCCTCCAGAATGCCTTGTACCGGGACTACTCGTTCCTTGCATCGGCGTACCTACTTGAGCCTTGTCACCACCGGTTCATCAAGGATGAGCCGTACGGCCTTGGTCGAGACGTCTTGCCTGCCCAGATCGCGCATCCCATTGCTCGGTGTGCAGAGATGTAAGTCACCAAACACTTCCTTCTACCAGAGATGATGAACATATCTGACATGTCTCAGCTGTGGCTTCAAGCCCTTCATGGAGTATGCCGGCTCATATGCCCTCTTCAACTACCGCCTGGTCGACCCTGCTGCTGGCATGGAATACTCCAACCTTCGGCTGATCCGAGCCTTTGAGAATGGTCTGGACCCCACCTCATCAGAGGCCGGGTTTGTGCTTGTGCACATCGATATGGTCAAGAACTCTGGCCCCTTGGTAGCAGGGACCGTCATGGCTCTGGATGCGGCATCCGATAGCTCCAACCACAACCCTGTGGAGCGAAGGGCCAACTTCAATGAAGGCCTGGCAACGATCTTGGGCGCCCTGAAGAAGATCAACGCCGTCATGGAGACCATGTGGTCCAAGTCGAAGCCGATGGAGTACACGAGCTTCCGAACCTTCATCTTCGGCATCACGTCGCAGTCCATGTTCCCCAACGGCGTCGTGTACGAAGGCATCAACGACAACAAGCCCATGTCGTTCCGCGGCGAGAGCGGTGCCAACGACTCCATCGTGCCGCTAATGGACAACCTACTCCAGGTGCCCATGCCCAGCACGCCGCTGACGGAGATCCTGCGCGACTTCCGCGAGTACCGGCCCAGCAACCACAAGGGCTTCCTGCTGCACGTCAAGGAGCGTGCGACGGAGCTGGACCTGAAGAACTACGCGCTGGGACGTCACTCGGTCAACGAGTCGTCAGAGGAGGCGGATCTGCGACGCGAGTCGGTCAGCCTCTGGCTCCAGATCCTCAACCAGGTGCGCGACTTCCGGTGGCGACACTGGTGCTTCGCGCGCGAGTACATCCTGAAGCGCACGTCGCATCCGACGGCGACGGGCGGCAGCCCCATCGTGACCTGGCTGCCGAACCAGCTGGAGGCGGTGCTGGAGGAAATGATGCAGGTGGACGCGGCAGGCAAGGACGCCGATAAGCGCGGGCTGGGCAAGGTGTGTGAAGATATCATGGACGCGGCGCTGCGGCAGCGGGAGACGCTGCGCAAGGAGGTGGACAAGTACTGTGCGGAGCGGGGTGTGACTCGGTCTTGAGGGCTTTGAGAAGAGAGGCTGTGGAGATTGTGTAATAGGCGGCAGGTCTTGGAACAGAAGTGTGTTGAACCGCAAGTTTGGTGATGTGTTGGTGGTGAAGTTGACAAGTGAGGTCGTTGTGGGAGGTAGTCGAGGTGCGTGTAAGTCGTGGGGTGATGAGCTGACAGCCGGGCGTGTTGGTTGGCTACGGTGGGCACAACCAAGCACCAGCCAATGGGAGAGTTCTCTGCGATACCTAGAACTGAACGAAAAGCATATGTCGCATCATTTATTTCCATTATGTCTATTTCTGAGCCTGGTTTCATTGCTGTACTATCAGTTTACCGACTGCGTGCTCTGTCCGCCAGCTAGGCACTCTAAAATCTGCAACTAAACACTGACAGACGGCGAACCGGTGGGCCCTCTCCGTTCTTTCACAAGGATAACCATCTTGCCCAACCCTTGCACGTGGCCCATCTTTGTGCGACCTAGGATGGAAGCAGACGTCACCGCCGTGGACGGACGGCGAGACGATCCGTAAACGGAAGAAAGGATCTCGGCGGGGGAGCATCCGCTGCTACGTTTCTGTTAGTTTATGGATTTCTAGCACAATCTTTCAATTGGAAAAACCACTTAACAAGACGACCTTTTGAGCCAGATGATGGCGGAGTAGCTCACCCGTCATAATGACACAGCTCCGGTTTATGTGCTCCCACCGTTGGCTACTGTACAACAACCTCGAGTTATCCCGATGACGAAACAAAGAGGATGGTCCGAGTCCAGGTCCATCACTGCCACGTATCTTACATGCACATCGGGATGAAACCGGGCCTCTCTCCCGGAGCCGAATATCGTCCTGATTAGGACATATTAGGTAGGTGCTGGCTGAAGCGGCGAAGCCTCCTCGTCCGGAGAACAAAGGCGGTACGACCCTGGCCCAGTCCAACCAGCCTTGTTCAGTCTGACATGCATGATTGATGGGTTCTCGACCACGCGAGGCTTCTTTCTCGGCGCTGCCGCTTCGTTTTCTCTCTCTCACTCTCCCCGGCTCTCACCACGGCTTCCTCTCGTCTCCGATACAGCTCCCTGCTATACGATCACTCTTTGTTTCCGCCGTGAGCAGCTGCAAGACACCAGGCGCAAGGCAACAATGACGACGACCTGATTTGATCTCTCCCGACGATTTCACTGACAAAGCCTCGCGATGCGCCTCCTCTCAGCTTGCTTTCTCGCCCTCGGGCTGGCCACCGCCCAGCTCATGGAGCGGTATGGCTCGCTGCCCGTTGCGCCCAACGGGTTGATGCCGCGCTTCTTCCTCGACAAGTCAAATCCGCTCGCGAAGCGCGACGTCGACTGTGGCGAAGACCACCACAGCTGTAAGCCAAGTCCCAGGGTTCACCTGCAGCCAGTGCTGACCTCGTCCCGACCGTAGGCCTCGATGTTGGCTTCGGCGACGAGTGCTGCGAGAATGACACCTACTGCTACGTCAACCGCGACGGGAAGGCCAAGTGCTGCCCCATCGGGTCCAACTGCTCCGCCGACTCCGACTGCGACTCGACCGCCTACTTCTGCACCCGCACCGTCACCGCCAGCGGCACCCCGACCGCACGCGAGGGCTGTTGCGGGCGGAAGTGCCCCGAGACCAGCCTCTACCTGTGCGCCAGCAGCCTCGGCGGCAACTGCTGCGCCTACGGGGCCGAATGCCGGGCCGGCGGCGAATGCGCCTCCACCCAGAAGCCGTCCAAGTCGGCCTTGCTGACGCCCGTCGAGGACGGCTGCACCACGTCCCAGCACAAGTGCGCCGATGGCTCCGGGTGCTGCGACGACTGGCAGCACTGCACCGAGGTGAGCAGCACCGGCTACTGCGCCGCCGGGAACCCGACTGAGTCCATCTCTGTGGTGCCCGAACCCGGCGCCGAAGACGACAGCCTGTCCAACGGCGCCAAGGCGGGTATCGGTATCGGCGCCGTAGTGGGCACCAGCATCATCGTCGGCGGCCTGACCTGGCTGTGCATCTCCAAGCGCCGCCAGCGCCAGCGCACGCTGAGCCGCCAGTCCGCCGGCATCGAGGGCTCCGGCGGCCAGGAGAGCGCCCCGGGAGTGGACGGCATGACGGACATTTCCGGCACCGACCCGGGCCGGGTCCGCGCGGGCTTGACGCAGGACTACTTCGGCCCGGACGCTGTGCCTGGCCCGTTTACCGAGACCGTGGCTTCGACATCGACGTCACCGGGCAATGTCCGCGCAGTGCCCTCGATGCCTCAGGGCCCCGGTGACATCACCGCGCCGGTGGAGATTGACTCGACGGCCAAAGACAACACCGGGAGTGGGTTCCTATCGCCAACGACGCACTCCAGTCTCGTGGCGACACCGCGCTCCGAGATCGTTGAACGCTACGAACTTTACGGCACCGATATGCCTCCGGACCGATCATCATCAATGGTCCCGACACCACCAGAGAGTCCTGTGATTAAGCCGGCTCAGCGACCAGAATGAATAATATGATGCGAAATAAACCGTGCGTGGGGTCGCCTATTTTACTAACGCCTAATATCCTGTTCATGCGAGGGACCATCCAAATTCTCTCACCCAGAAGCAATCCATACATAAGAAACGATTATAAGGGCCGACTTTGCTCAAAACTCCATGCAAAAGGACAGACACAAGAAAAGACCACCATAGTTCCCTAAACGCCAAGACCGGGTCTTCCAAAGATGAAGAGTAAAAGGAAACAAAATGGGAACAACGGGAGTAATGAAGAAGCTCCTTCAAGCTGCTCGACCGACTCAACAGACAACACCTCCAAAGGGAGCGCAGTTCCGGAGATCCTTGACAAGGTCCTCAACGCTGCTTAAGTGCTGGCTCAGCAGCCCCTGCTTCTCTTCGGTAGTGAGGGTAATCTCGCCTTCGACAGAGCCGGAGCGCTTGCGGCGGGACTCGGCGGAAAAGGCACCAGCGAGCTTGCTGGGGCTGCGCTGAAGCATCCCGGGGACAGAGTCGCGCTGGTCGGCGCGGGGGATGGAGGGCATCTCGGGCATAAGGTAGAAGTAGAGGAACTCGACAAGCTTGAGCTTGACTTCGCGAGCGGTGGACCGTGACTTGAAGAGGGAGGTAACTGTGAGCAGGCCGTCGAGGTCCTCGAAGGTGCGTGTGTTGCGAGGCGTGTCGATAAGGGCGGTGACTAGGGTGAGAAGGGTAGCGGATTGAATTGCCGGGCAGTTGAAGGGCTCGAGGAGGTCGAGGAGGAGCTATTGAGAGAGGGAATGTCAGTCGCTGAGTTGACGGTACAGTCGGAGCAAATACCACAAAGACGTTGCCAGGTTCATACGTACGTTCATGTTCTGTTCCCGGATGAAAAGCGACTTGCTGGGGGGGTGTAGCAGCAGAGCACCCTGGATAAGATCGAGGGCGCTGAGGATCAAGAGGTCGTTTTGCCCATCGCTTCCCTTAGCCATGAGCCTGTCAAGCGTCCCAATCAAGCGCATTGCAACGTTCCACTCGAAGCCCTCTTGTAGCTTGAAGAATTGGCGGAAGGCCGGGTCCTGACCCAGCTGCCCGAGGTCTTTGCTTCCCGAGGGCGAGGCCTCGCTGTCGTCCTTGTCGGGGTCTCTGCCACGGTTGGTGCGGTCGTTGCGGGAGTTGGATAGGCAGATCTGGGCGAGCAAGCCCTCGACCTGGCGTAGACCCTTTCGGATCTTGGGGCCGTCGTAGGAGGAGAGGTTGTCGAATGCGAGAGAGAGGAGAGACTCCATTGTGACGACGATGTGTGTGCGTAAGAGGGGGGAGGGAGATGTAGAGAGAGAGAGAGAGCGGCAATATGGAGGCAGGTGGTGGGCGTGGTGTTGTGGGTTTGTTTACAACGATAACGAAAGACGACGGGACGAGGGCGGGACAACGAGGCAAACAGCACACGGCGATGGAGTGAGGGCAGAAGAGACCGACTTGGGCTGCAGAGAGAATGGTGTTAATACAAGGAAAGTGAAGAAGAGAAAAATTGGGTATCAAGCAGCGATGGAGTGGCCGAGTCCAAACATCAGAAGGGACTGGAGAGAAAACCAAGAGTTTATGTTGGAAGCTTGGGGCTTGCGGGTGCTGTAAGTGTGTGCGCAAGTGCGATTTCCCCGGCAACCAGCCCACCTAGCGTTTATTTCCCATGAAGCGCGGTTTCAATGGAGATTCCAGCGCTCAGGGCCCAGGCGGGCTTCTAGACGCCCTGGAGATGGCCCGGGGTTCCAGTGGACGGGGGGCCTGAGCTATCCCCGGGTCATCCCCGCCAAGGGCGCCCGTTCCAGTGCTGCCCGGACGGGTTTAGTGGCGGGCGCAGTGCCTTGGAGCGTGCCTGGCTGTGGCGGTTTCACCGGGGTTTATGGCGAGGTGATGCGCTGGAGTGTCGTGGAGGATGACTTGAAATCGCCTGAGAGTCCGCCCAGGCAGAGAGATCTGGAGGACACCGCCTGCGGCTGGGATTGGCTTAGTGGGATCTGACGTGACGGGCTGCAGCTGCGCAGATTGGGCGAGCTCCCAGAGGCCAAAGGGGGAAATGCCATGGATCGACGGAAAGCATGTGAAAGTGTCGGGTGCCTGTAGGACTTTGTTGAGTTTGAGCTACCGATGCAGAACGCCACGGCTTTCTTCAGACCAAGGTGCGCATGCTGACTTGGGCCGTGGCAGTAAAGGCTTCAATTATCCCCCCTCCCAGCACCGCACTCATCCACCAAGAACCGTCTAGACAGGAAAAAGAGGCAGCTGTTGGATCGAGAGGCAGATGACGAACCAGGCTTCCAGAATCGAAAGGGAGCACAGCCAGTGGGCTGAGGTGGTGTGGTTTTCCCCAATGATGGATGGATGGGATGAGCTCTTGCCTCAACATATTAAAGTCCGCCAGGGCCCATGGACACGGTGGCCATGGATACTAAATTTCCCATTCCCAGCTCATCGCCCAGGTTCTCAAACGCTCACCTCTTTTATACCAAGCTGTCTTCTTGCTTTGCCCTCTGAAACAACCCCAGACTCGTACTGCGTCACACACCCAAGCTTGTCTTGTCCGAAGCCATCACAGACACAAACCTCCGAAACCAAGCTCCCCTGAATTCAAGGTAAGGCCAGGCTTCCTCCCGCTCCTAACCCCCCTCTCTACGATACTGTGGCCGTGGCCGTCGCGGCCTTCCGGTATCCATCCTCCGATTCGGCAGACCAAATCAAGCAGCAGCGGAAGCAGCGGGAGCGGGTGCCCACGAGGCGCGTGAGAGGTTCCCCGCCGTTGGGCTGCATCCCGGAATCCTTGGTGCATGAAGATGAGGATGAGACCCGCTCGCATCGCCTCCGTTCGCCTGTCCCATTGTCCCATCTGGCATCGGATATGGATACTCCTACTGGCTCCCTGCTGAAGCCCTGCTGAAGCCCTGCTGAAGCCCTGCTGAAGCCCTGCTCGCCTGCTCTGCTGCTGCTGCTGCTGCTTTCCTTGGGAGACGTCATCGCCATCGTCAGCTGCCGATGACAGCCTCAGCGTCTCCATCCCAACCTAGCCCGAGCCCAAGCCCAATTCCATTCCAAGAACCCATCGTCACCTGCTTCTCTGAACTCGGCTAAACAGGACTTGTTGTCACTGCAGATTCACCGTCTCCCCGGCATTCGCGGCTGCTTCATTCCTCGGACACCCTAAAACAACCCCGCATTATATCATCGTTACTGTCATCCAGGTGAGCAGCCAGAGCATCATGCGCCCACATTGTCCGCCTGCCTCAAAAACAAAAACTGTCTCGAATGACTTGCAATGTCTGGGTGCAGTCTCAAACCCCGATTCTCCCCACAGTTGATCCCAGGGCCCAGGCATCTCCGCTAGTGAGCTCCGCTTGTTAGCATGCGACAGCCCTGAAGCTCCTGTAGCTCGTATTGGATTTCCCATGAAGGTTGAAGTCCTACCACACTACGTAGTGCGTAGTACGTAGCTACGGCGTACAGCTGCTAGCTTAGCCTCCCTTCCCCTCTAAACCTCCGTCACCCATCTGCAGGACCTTGCACATGACAATGGCTTTTTTAAAGTCTTCGCCTTTGCCTCCGCCTCCCTCCTCGCTTGCGCATCAGGCAGACTCGCGTCCGTTTGTGCTGGACACTCAATGACATTTGTTGCGATAGGTACCGAACCGCATATCCGATCGACAGCATCGCAAGCCGCACTTGTTGAGCTTGTACCGTGTCCTTGAAGACAGCTTGTGAAAGCTGCCTTGTCAGAACCAACACCACCACCACCACCAGGAGCAGGCATCCATCCACCTACCTCCTCCAATCCTACCTCGAATCTTCCTCCTCCTCCTCCCCCTCCTCCGCTTCCTCCTTATATTCCTCCTTTTCCTCCTCCTCTTCCTCGTCGACGCCCTCGCCGCACTTCCTCTCCTCTTCCAACCTCGATTCCGACCACTCACGGCTCCATGATCCCCAACCAGCCCTTCGATTCCTCCACCATCTCCTACATGTTGTCAATGCCACCCAGAGAAACGGAGAAGATGCCCTCCAACCCGCTGGCATCCCCCAACGTCATCCCCCCGCGCACCTCCAGCTCTGGAGTCACCAACCTCTCAACTCCGCCGCCCAAATCCGTCCTACGCCCCGTCCCCGAAGGCGAATGGATCAGCCCCAAGCAGCGCCCTGCAAAGCCAGCCCTCACCCTAGGCCTTGGAATGATGCAGCCTCCCAGTCTTCCCCCCGACCCCGAACGTTTCGCCCACGAGGACCTCAACTTCACCGCCCAGCGCTCTTGGACCGACGACAAAGAGAAGGTCGTGCGCGGCCCCTACGACTATGTCATCAGCCATCCCGGCAAGGACTTCCGCGCCCAGCTGATCGGCGCCTTCAACGCCTGGCTCAATGTCCCCCCGGACAGCCTCGAAATCATCACACGTGTCGTCGGCATGCTTCATGAGTCCTCCCTCCTCGTCGACGATGTCCAGGACTCGTCCGAGCTGCGCCGCGGCTTCCCCGTCGCCCACAACATCTTCGGCGTTGCGCAGACCATCAACTCGGCCAACTACATCTACTTCACGGCTCTCCAGGAGCTGCAGAAGCTCAACAACCCAGATGCCATCACCATGTTCGCTGAGGAGCTCGTCAACCTACATCGCGGCCAGGGAATGGACCTCTTCTGGAGAGACACCCTCACCTGCCCCACCGAGGAGGACTACCTCGAAATGGTCGGCAACAAGACGGGCGGGCTCTTTCGCCTCGGCATCAAACTCATGCAGGCCCAGTCTAGCTCTCCCATGGACTGCGTGCCCCTCGTCAACCTCATCGGCCTCATCTTCCAAGTCCGCGACGACTACATGAATCTCTCCTCCAAAGAGTACAGCAACAACAAGGGCATGTGCGAGGACCTGACTGAGGGCAAGTTCTCTTTCCCCGTCATCCACAGCATCCGCTCCAACCCTTCCAACCTCCAGCTCGTCAGCATCCTGAAACAAAAGACCTCCGACACCCAGGTGAAGCGATATGCGGTGGCCTACATGGAATCCACAGGCACCTTTGAGTACACCCGAAATGTAATCACCGTTCTCATCGAACGCGCCCGCAGGGTGGCCGAGGATATCGACCAGGGCCAAGGCCTAACCAAGGGCATCCAGAAGATTTTAGACAAGATGGTCGTTACCTGAGCGTTCTGCGTACTCTTCTTGGCGTGTCTGTCTGCCAGCGAACGACCTTGCAAGGGGCTGGAGTTGGGAAAGGCCCCGTGTTTTTACTCCTTTAATAATCGGATTTAACGTGTCACGAGCGGAGCGCATATAGAATGATCTGGCCGGCGTCCCGGGAACTGTTGATCTTCGATTTCACGGTTACGGGCATTATCTTTGAGTTGATACCATTTTCTGGCTTCTCTTGGGCCTATTGGGGGAATACAACGGGTGGAGATGTCAATAAGCAAATTGTTACATTTTGGATTGTAGTACTTGAGCTTCCGATGGCGGATTCCTGAATATCCCTGGATTATATCTTACTATCATGGCATTCATGGATGACCTATGCTGCCCATTTCTCCCTTGGTCTCGTTCAATGCTTCGCATTCCAATATTTCCAATTCCACCATAAACGCCGACCATAAATGAAGTAACACCCTCGACCGCGATACAGAAGTCAAGCAAATTATACCTTGTTAAAGGTTCTTTCAATTCGGTAACGGCTCGGCCATCTTGCGCTTCACGAGCCGCACCCATCTCCGCCGTCTCCAGTCCCCCCTCCTCCCGCTCCCGTCCTCACCCTCCTCCCAGCTCGGCCGCGAGGCGTAAGCCCGGAGCTTCCCCTTGTCGGCGGCGGCGTCTATGACACCGGTGCGGTCATGGCGCTCGTCGTAGATGTCGTAGACCCAGCGCTCGCCCTCTGTCTCGACCTCGACGCCCGTGATGATGCGCTCCTCGACCCATTCGCGGCTCCAGAGGTCGAGCGCCCACTTCTTCTCGCTCCATTCCCAGGCCTCGGGAGCCAAGACGTCTTCGAAGAAGCGCGTGCCGCGAGGCCGGTCACCGGTGATGCGCTGCTGCGAGAGCGGGTCGTAGGGAGAGGGCGAAAACAGCCAGGGCTCCCACTCGCCGGCGCCTGATATGCGCTGCAGCTCAAAAATCTCGACCTCGCGTGTCTCCGGGCTCGAGTCAAGGATGACGTCCCGCACGATCCAGCCGTCCAGCCACGATTTGGCCTTGGCTTCTTGCGGCTGCAGGCGTTCCTTGTGCGTGATGGCGAGGAGGCGTGCGACGGTCGGGTGGCCAATGCCGACGGTGGCCCAGCCACCCAGGAGGAAGATGAGTTTCCAGGGGAGGAGGTGCGCGGCGATGGTCATGAAGAGACCGGCGGCTGAGAGGAACAGGAATAGGGCAGAGCTCAGGGACTCGTCGCTGAAGTTGGTCACGGGCACCATCAGCGCAACGACCTTATCGTGTCCCTGGCTGAAGTCATCCATACAGTTCTGCAGGTCGCGCATGTTGCGGAAGAAGTCCTTGCTGAGTTCCTTGACCGGGCGTACCGTCGCCGCAGGCGCCAGAGGCGGGCCGCGCGGAGAGTATCCGACGTTTTGGTCGCTGGACAGGGTGCCCTTCGGTGGCGCGGGGTGCCGGGCCAGGAATGCGGGGATGAAGACTCCGAGAAGGAGTATCGAGATCGGGAGGACGCATAGGAGGTATGGGTCGAGACAGATGAAGGTATAGACGGCGAGGAGGGAGAGGGTGTGCGAGACTCGGTGCCAGGAGAGGATGCGCTCGACGCGGGCCTGGAACTTGAAGACGACGCCGATACGGGCGTTGAAGCGGCGGAAGTTGTAGGACATTGTCGTGATATTGAAGTTAGGTCGCTCGGCGCCAGGAGGTGGCCAGTCGTCGCTGGGGACTGAGCCCTCGGCGGAAGCATCATCGTCGGCTGGGATAACTTGCTGGAGGAGTCTATTTACACAAGGTCAGCGCGCCAAACCCAAAATACACCGCTCGGCAGCGGAGACACCAAGGCGACAAACTTCTCTATCAGACGGTCCTGCAAGCTTGCCTTCTCCCTGATGGCAGCGATACCGCCGCGCAAGCCGGACCTCTGGGGCGGCGTGACCGGGGGAGGAGTGGCCGAACGACCGGGACGAGAGTTGTCGCGGGGTCGTTCGGATGTCTCGGTGGCGTCGAAGTCCTGCCCCGAGGCCAGGAGCTCGGCAGTGAAGTCATCCATGAGGCGCGCAAAGGAGAGGTGACGGAGGCGTTGGCGGCGTTCAGGACATGGTACAATGTCGAATGCGGAGGTGGAGGAGGTCTCGACGTTGATGGTGGTGCGTCAAGGTGGCATGTGACACTCGCCACGCAGCACTGACATCACTCATGCGGCCAAACGACGGCCTCAGCCACACGCACCCACACACTCACTTTATTCACCCTCAGCAGGAGAGCAATTCTGACTTTTCAGTAGCGCAGTGCGGCCCGCGGCGGCTTGCAGTTTGACAACGTTGCTTGGTAGATTACATGGATGATTGGATGCGAAAAGGTGTGAATATTGCGTGAGAATCGACGTCATCTAGGATCTTCACTTAAATGAACTACCTACTTTATCTCCATCTTTGAGCTGTCGTAGGTGAACCCCGGTGCGTATTTCAATAAGCAGTGTCATTTGCACAAGTGGTGCATGCAGATCTAGGCCTGCGTAGGAACTTTGAGTAAGTCTTTCTGAAACCACTTACCAAAGCTCATCCATTCCACGTGTAAAACGAATTTGGTGCGCTTCTGGCATGGCTCACCAGTCGTATTTGTTTCCTTTCTGGCGGCCTACACCACTTCGGGACAACAGTGAAGTGCCAGGGTAACATGTTTTGGGATGTGCAAGCGGGCATTGGTCCAGCTGAAGAGGCACAGCAATTTTGATCAACACGGACATACCACGGCATGACACTGTGATATATGCCAATCCCAAGCGAGGAACCCAAACAAACCACCTATCTAGGCCCTGGTGTCCTTCCCGCCCTGGAAATTGAAGGGAGGTCTGCACCGCCGAACAGCTGGATTAGATATGCAGGAGACAGCGACCAGGCGACGCACGCGGTGAAGCTGCCCCCTGACACCAGAAGCTCTCACATTGGACCATCTGTCTCCTGCATAGATGCGATGCAGCGCGTGCATGACCTTCAGCGAATAGCAACCGCACTTCAGAAAGAAGGCCTCCACGATGGTCCGGGGACACCATGGAACTGCAGTCTACTGGACCGAAAGGTGGCAACAAAACAAAATACCCTCCTTTGCCATGACAACAGCAGGCGACACGGGCGACCAGCGCTGGACTGGCTAGGCCGGGGTGGATGAGAGATGCAGGTGCCCTTAGCAGCTCATCTGCGTTGCTATCATGGTGCTTCTGCAGCAGCATCTTACAGAGAACCATGTCTGTGGACGATGGCAACCAAGTCATACTAGGTCGTCAGAGTATCCGTAAAGTTGACGAAAACAACGGTTCAGAATCAACACCAGCTTTTTGCTCTGGACCCTGTGGAGACCAGGTCCCCTGGAGGCTGGCGGATGGAGCAAGGCGACGGGGCCTTTTCTGCTAGTCAAAGATAGCGTCTCTGTGCCGTCCACCAAAAGGAGAAACTTGATCCTGGTCTCGAAACTAGCAGCGTCGAATTGGGCACCTGTCACTTTCGAGACGCTGGTGCTAATGCACGGAGCAGGGCATG
This sequence comes from Neonectria neomacrospora, assembly GCA_013756995.1. Lineage (NCBI taxonomy): Eukaryota > Fungi > Ascomycota > Sordariomycetes > Hypocreales > Nectriaceae > Neonectria > Neonectria neomacrospora. The sequence continues at coordinate 1,106 of JABSTB010000799.1, read as the reverse complement.
AGATGGGCATAGAACATGGTCCTGAAAGTCGAGTCCGTGTTTGGCTCGTGCGAAGTATAATCTCGCTGTCTGTTTGATACGTCAATCAGTTCGTGAGGTCGGGATCCCCTTCGCAGCCTGCGTCGGCCCCGTCTTCTTCATCCTCTTCACCTTCGTCTGTCTCCACTGCACGGTGAGCTCAACCCCTACCGCCACTGCCGCCGTCGTCGGCATGGCTGAACTGAACCTTCGGAGCGCGTTGGACAGAGAGGCTGGACACGCGCCGCGCAGACACATTAATCCATCGCGGTGTAAGGCTGGCGGTCCTAGGACCAGAAACCCAAGCGGCGTGCACTATCCATTCCCGTCAAGATAACGCAGATACATCAGTGCGGTAGTAACTGGAATTAAAATACCACAGGAACGGTATACGAATAATGGGATGAAGTCGGTAGCCGGGGGGCGGTGGGTGTCCAAGTAAGCGTATGGATGGTTGCTATTGTTTGGGGAGGTCCCGACTATTATGGACGTGTACGGTATCAGTCAGCAGATGCAGCAGGTGCAGCAAGTGCAACAGCGAATGGACCTCGACGGGAACGTGCCTCCTGCCTCGGAAGCCCTGAACCTCGCAGCAAGAGCCCCAATAAGTCCCCAGCTGCCCCTTCCTCCTGACAGGAGGTGGCATCCCGACCTAGCACGAATTGTACTTGAAAACCAAACGATGGAGGCGGTCCATGTTGCCATGTAGCGGTACCTTTATGGCGTGCCGCTAATGCGGCGATCCTGCCCCAGGATTACCCAGTTCTGAAGTATCTGGACCTCGAGCCCCCCCCTCCACCCGCCTTCCGCCGAGAGGTTCACTGCTAGTTAGGCCCAGTAGGTACGAGGTACCATCGACCCCATGCCCCCTTCCTGCCCTGTGCCCGCTGCAATTCACTGGCTGCATCCCTCTTTTCGAAAACAACGACTCTGCCTCGACTCTCATCCACCATCTTCGTCTCCCGTCTCCCGCCTCTCATTTCCCGTCCGCCATCTTGCCACCTCACCGATCATCCTCGCGACCCAGGAGACAGGCTTTTCTTGGCTGTCCCGCGCCTTCCAGCCCTGCTCCTCCCCCCTCTTCCCCC
>JABSTB010000797.1:0-25035 GCA_013756995.1 Neonectria neomacrospora | reverse complement strand
GGACATGGCGGCGAGGATGGGGAGAGGGAGGAAGACCTCGACGGATGGGAGTTCTGGGAGGACGAGGAGGGGGGACAGTGGGTGTTCTCAGAGGACGGGCAGAAAGAGGAGGAGGAGGGCGGATAGGAGGAAGAATAGCGGGAGGAAGATAGGCTGCCCGTGGAGGACGGGGAGGCACAGCAGGAAGAGGACGGTCAGGAGGAGGCCCGGGAGGAGGAAGAGGCGATGTCCTGTGCACAGGTTGTGCCTCCGACCGGTAAGCATCCCACTCCTGCGAGGGGGGCATCTCGTAACGAGCAGGACGACTCGGGGCAGCGGCACTTGGAGGCTGGGTCGTGGGAGCCATCCCCGGTGGCATCGTCAGTGCTGGGTCGACGGGGTACAGGTACGGGTTCTCGAACATCGGCCGGCCAGCCCGGTCCAGCCAGAGCACGGGCAGAGTTGGGTCGTAAGGGGGAGCCACGGGGTTCATGAGCCGCTCCCTGCGAAAAGCTCTCGCCGACTGGTCTGCGGCCTCGGGACTCAGGTGAGGATAGTCCTGTGGCCTCGACCCGTGGGGATGATGCCTTCTTGCCCAGCCGCCAGGAGGAGGGTACGACATTGCTCCTGTTGCTGCTGTTGTTGGTGTTGTTGGTGTTGTTGCTGCTGCTGGTGTCGTTGTTATTGCTGCAGCTGAGGTTGTTAGGATTACAAGTCAGAGTTGCGAGTTGACCCAGGGTGGTTTAAATATATCCGCTGCCTAGGCGTTCTGCCACCTGCACGCAACTCACCGAGAACTCACCCAAAACTTAGGACCGCCCAAATTCCCTTCTGGCAACGCGAAAACATTCCCCCCTTTACTATTGTGCTCCCCCACCTCTCCTACTCAACACACCCCGTTGGCGAATTCACCCTACCGTTTCTCTTTCAAGAAGCCATAACTGTACCAGCACAGCCACTGGGATATAAAACCCTTCTTTGAATTGTTTATACTCGAAGACTCCTTGTCTTCATCATCCTTCACTCAAGTAAAGAGAGCACCGAGCTCTTTGCTCTTTATTCTAAACTCGTCACTATCACCTACTCTCTCCATAAACATCTGGTCCCTCAACCAACACTGGTTCTCACGATCAAGGTATTTAACCCCCTCTCGCCCCCTTGCTCCAATCGCTCATTATCAGCTCACTAACGCCTCCTTCCTAGATTACCGAAGCAAAGATGGCTGAAGAACAGAACCCCCCCAGCATTGTTATGCGTATCCTCGCCTGCCTGGGCTTCCGCAAGCCTGCTGCCCGAAAGGCCAAGGACGAGCCGACCGGTGGCATGTTCGCACCGGCTGTGGAACTTTCGGAACAAGATGAGGGGGCGAGTGATAATCCCACTGTTGGCGTGGCCATGTGAGGGAGAACTTGAGCCCTGGAAGCTGGGGGAAGACGGCGAAAGAAAGAAAGCAGAACGGAAAGTCGAGAATTTCAGAGTGTAACACACAAAAGAAATCAAAACACATTCACCTCCAAGCCTCTGTGATGCTTCGTAGATGCCCAAGCATCAATTACCAAGCATTAACTAACTTGGTTTCTACTGATTTGGTTTTCCGTTGTAGCCCATATGACCATCTTTGTCTCCTCTAAAGTACATCTCGGCCAGAAAACCCCCCCCAGATCGTAGATTATTGCTATGCGTGTTGGCTCGTTGACTCGTCAACTTCATTTTCATCCTGCGCGAAAAACGGCACTTTGAGCTCATTTTTCCCCTCGCGCACCTTCCTTTCCACTAGCGCCTTCCTCTTATGTATCCTAGTGTCGGTATAAATGGCTTTGGGCTCTTTGTTCTTAAGAACATCGGGGAGTTTCATTGTATGTATTATACTCGGATCGGGACAGAAACGGGGATGGGGATTTCGTTGTGTCATCTGCAACTTGGTTAGCACACATGCAGCGAGAAACTCTGAAAGAATCCGTACCATAGCGCCTCAAGAGCTTTCAGCTCTTTCTCGGTCGCTTTCAGCTCGTTCTCAGTCGTTTTAGCTGCCTTTTTCTTCTCGTATCCAGCTTGATTGATGTCCATAGCGGCCCTGCCGATTTCGCCTTGACGCCTGTTGATAAAATCAACTACGTCTTCGGTGATGTAAAAACCGTCCTCGTCTTGCAAGCTCCGCTCGGGTAGCACGCCGTATCGCCCGTCGCCCTCTAGAATGACTCGCTTCAGAGCCTTGATGAGGCAGGATCGGTAGAAAATTGAGCGTTGATCAGATGGATCGGCGTCGGGGATGGCGCCCTTGATAATCTTGTTCCAGATCATGTCTTTCTGCTTCTCACGCAGGAATTCCATCCGCCGAGCCTCAAACTCGCTCTTGACGTGGAACCAGGCAAATGCCTCTTCGGTGACCTGCTCTCGGGTAGTTCGGTTGACGAGGAAGCGGCCCTCTTGGCGACACCGCGGTTTGAACTCCTCAACCCACTTCCGGAAGCCTGGACGCTGGTTCATTCGCTTTCGATCGTTGGCCTTGAGCTTCTTTCGATCCTGCTCCAGCTCCGCCTGCTCTGGACTTAGAGGACTAACCCAGAACAGTCTGCAGCGAGCAACATACTCGTACATGGCGTCGAGGTCTGGAAATGGCTCGGTCCAGAAGTCATCGATTGGGAGGCCAAGGAACTTGAGGATTTCGGCCGGGTTGCCGGTAAGGAAGATTTTGGCTCGGCTTCGGTTGAAGGCCTCGATCTCGGGGATTCGGAGCCAGAGGGCGCACTCGTCGACGCTGAGGCCGTAGGGGCGAATGGTCGTTCCTAAGAGATTCCACACATCGCCATGGGCGTGTTTGAAAAGCATCCACTCGAAGTACTCAAGGGACTCGCAAACCCGAACGTCTACTTGGATAAATCGTTCCTGATCTTCACTCGCTTGGTGTTGGTCGGACTGGGCTGCCTGCAGAAAAGTTAGATTAGCCTCAAGTGGACAGGACGCTTTGAGTATGACTTACGTTGCCTGTTTGAATTTCACGCGGTTCACAAGAGACAATGGACGATTCAATATGGCCTGGGCCATTGAGAGACGGGCTTTGCTTCGACTCGTGTGCTTCTTGACGTTTCTCTGCTGCTGGATGGCCGCTGCTGTGGGAGCTGATCCCGAGTGCTTCTTGCGCAGTGTTGTTGGATTTAATGCCGGCCTCATGAGGATCTTGAGACTGTCGAGAATCATCTGACTGGCGTCCTTGGCTCTGAAAGTCTTGAACTTGGTGCAGAGACGACGAGTTTTGAGCTTGTGTTTCTGGGGTGGCACCTGCGATCTCAGATGCATTAGGAACTCCCTTGGAGCTGCCCCATGCGAGCGAGATATCAGACGGCCATGGCAAAGCAAAATGCCCAGAAATATCCTTTCCCTTGTCCTTGATCGTTTGCGTCGCGTTGAGGGCTCTGGCGATGATGTCGAATGCGTCTGCTTTGCTTGTCAATGGATTCAGCGGCCATGCCAGGAGAATGTCGACATCTCCAAAGTCCTGTTTACCCGGACCATCGATGGGGGATGCCACGCAAACATAATGCTCTCTCAAGGCCGCATGGCACTGTGTCTTGATGAGGTTGTACACATTCTTGGGCATCCGCGGCGTGAACAGAGGATTCTGGCCTGTGGCGAAGGCTGACCCACCCATGACGGCGATCGGAGGCTTCTAAGGGAAGCCTGAAACGATAGCACGACAGGACCAGAAGCGTGTTTGCAGAAGGGGACGGCGGAGGGGCTTGAGTGTCGCAGGTAGATTGCTGATGCAGGAACCCGAAGATGAGGTGGCGGGACCGTTTGCTGATGCGAGGTTTCTTTGACAGGAGGGCAATGAATAGGGCACTGCTGCAGCTTGATTCGAAAGAGCGTCTGTGAACGACGGAAAGGAGCACCGATGGGGAATAAATACAAATGAATTAGTTGGCACTGAAGACGATCTCCTCGGTGTGACTGACTGAAGCTCTTGTAGGTGAGGGTGAGTCAAGTGGGAGTGTGAAAGCACGGTTCCTCGCCCTCTGTGGTGGCTCAGATTTCCTAGCCTAAGGCGTGTGCTATGCTGACGGACAGTGTCCAGCCGCACACTCGCACCCAAGCTCTGCTCTAAACAAGCCCATTTGCATCACCGCTTTACAACTACGAAGACGAGAAATCGACGACCCAAGCAGTACTTCTCATGAGGAAGCCCTCTTCTTTCATGCAGTAGATGGCGAGGCGAGAGCTACGAGCGTGGGGTATGGTAAGCTGAAAACGATCTTACCCTCTCTAGCTTGCTGTTGAGTCCCGACCAGGATCACCACCCCACACACACTAACGATCTGACCTCCTGACAGGCACAACTTCCATCTCGAAGCAAGCACCAGATAGACTACCCGAAGATCGATCTGGATGCTTTCAGACAGACGTTCCAGCCCCCGAAAACGAACACCGATCTTCTCCCGACGCTGCCTCGGAATGTTTGATTTGTCACGCGTGCCACCGTGCCCCGCCAGAACTCCGCTCCATGACATTGACCTTGAGCATAGCATCCGCGATCTATCAAGAAGAGCCCTGTTGTGACCAAAGAGAGCTGTCCATGAACCGTTGGAAAAGCACGATGCTCGTCAAAGATATGCTACCTTCGATCTGACCGACTGGTGAGCTGGCAGAAGCCGCGAACATGGACCAACAATACCCACACGAGCCCCCCAGACCTACGCCTTCAGACAACATCACCCTAGAAACACTCCTAGGTGATGGAAGATGCTTCTATAGACAGCTCTGTTTGTTTGGAAAATACCGGCATATATTTTGATCTCGACGGCTGGGTTAATGAAGATGACTCTCCCCAGCCCAGCTTCTCGGACGGACAGTGGGAGCAGGAGAATTATACCAATGAACTTAATATCAACACTCGGAAAGAGGGGAGACATGGAAGTGCCATTATCTTATGTCCAGTCACGCTCGAGCGTTTGTTGGCCCCCAAATGATGCAGTGTGGCGTGTCCAGAGGTGCTGAAGATCGCCAAACTGACCAGGTTTTGTAGTGCTAGCCATCGCTGAGCTTACTGCTATTTTCGCTATGGAGAAATCGAAGCTCAATATGAGGTATTCTTTCTTGGATGAATGATTTTGAGACTGTCAACTAACATGGGCAGATATGACCTCTTTGCTAAGTTTCTCAACCGATGACTTATCGATCCCCTTCGGAGAAGAGAAGACCGAATTCCATCCCCAAGAACTCAAGAATGAGACCCTTACCGACCGACTCCTCCCAAAGAATACCTCTATTTACCCTTACGTGGCGTGAACTTAATCCTCAAGGCCGTTCCCTTCAAACCATTCTCTCATCGCCTGGACCGCAGGTAGACATGCACTTTTTCATCATTCGAGGCTCGGCCCAAAGGAAAGGGCGATGAGCTGGTAAGGCAGCGTCAACCCCACATTGGCTTGCAGGAGCTGAATGCTGCAGAGACGAAATCTCCCTCGATCAGGCTTCCTGAGCGTCGGACTCCGCAAAAATAGAGCAGGCTGAGATGGGGAGGCGAAGGTGTGTGCCCCGGTGGCATTTTACTGGGCCAGCCTGCAGAGCCGACATCCCAGCTCCTAACAATGTGCAATCCAAGTCGCTCAGAAAAGCAAGACTTTATCAGAGCTTGCAGTCTGGGAGCAACGAGGTTGATGCTGGCAAGCCTATCTCACGTGTATGGCCCCCAACACGAGATAATACCAATCTGGGCGTTAGTTGTCAAAGTATTCAACGCCTCTATTGATGCCAAGGCTCGTACCGCAGTTCGGCTCTTGATTGGCAAATCATCCCCTCTGGGACGCGGGAGTCGCTATTCAGCATCTTGAGGATCCTTAGCATGGTTCCACGAGGAAGGCTTTGCATCAGCGTGTGACACACGCCCTCAGCGCCGGCCCTTGAGGCTAGCCGAGATGGAAAGCCCCCTTCTCCAGACTGAATAACCCAAGGCTCTCCATCTTCTAGGCGAGCTTCTGGGTATGCTGAGACTGTTTCTTGCACCTGTCACTTCCCTTGGACATCTGGTACTGTTCTTACAGTCAGTTGGGTCATCGTTTCACTAACCTTCTGTCTCTGAACAGTGACGACGACTTCCTCCAAAGCCTTGACCTTCCTGCTTGCCAATTTGATCTACCGAACGATGCATCGAGCCCAACAGACAGCTGAGGCAAGAGCACCGAAAGACGAGCCGAGAGACGTGCATATCACGGCACCGCCGCTGGACATAGGTTCATATTACCATGGACCACGCAATGAGCTAGTCATCCGCCAGAACGCGGAGAATACGTGTGGCTTCTACACTTGGAGTGAGACAGGTAATTGCCTCTCTTTCCTCCGCCGACCCTCTGTCCTGAAAGACGCATGGAGAATTTCTGACTAACAAGCTCAGGTTCCTCAGAGAGTTGGGAACCTCTTGATTGCGGTACTGTTACCTGCGGAACTATCGATACGCATTTCGCTTGTGGGCCGACCGCATTCACGACATGCTACGAAAGCACCCACGAGTCTTGTACACCCGGAGCCTCAGCGCCGCCTAGGGAGCTGTGCTGGTTCGTCCCCCCAATTCCTCCATTTCGGATGTAATCAATTAGCAGCTAACAAAACCATTTTAGTCTTGACAGCAATTATCCCGCTTGCGTAACCGCAATCAAGGACGACGACGACGACGATAACCTGACGGGCTACATGTGTGGCATAGCCGCCATCTCGGGAGAGATATCCGTTTTCGATACGCCTATTGAGAACCGAACGAGCACAGTAACAAGGAGCGGAATTACGACTAAAGTCGACGTGAAGACAACCCTCACTACCTACGCAACAGGTAGTGGCAGCGGCAAGAACGCTATACAGACCAAAGAGGGGGATTCGGATGATTCAGGCCCTGACACCCCGGTAGGGGCCATCGTTGGCGGCGTCGTCGGTGGACTAGCACTCATAGTCTTCCTTGGGTTTGGCTTTTGGTTCATACGTTTCCAGAAGAAGAAGGCTGCTGCTAAAGCTGAACGAGACGCCGCACAGGCAGCACAGATGAGCCAACCCCCAGCACAATACCAGGGCTCGCCTCACACACCGCTTCCTGGATATCAACCCATGGCGCAGGAAACCCCTTCCATGGGTGGCGAGCACCAATTCTATCAAGATGGGACGTTCGTACCTCAGACGTCGCCCATGGTGCAAGGAACCCCGACTATGGGTGGCGAGCATCAATTCTACCAAGATCCGACGTTCGTACCTCAGACATCGCCTGTGCCGAAGCCCGAATCTACTCCACAGCCTTTGAGTGAACTGCCCTCAGAAAGACACAGGGACTCGACACCCGTCGAGCTGCAATGAGTGGGGAGATATGGACGAGTGGGGTTTCCATGTGATGGGAAGGCTGATGGCCTGGCGTTGGAGATCTTGTGTAGTGACTTAATTAAAGCATTCGTTCTCTTCGGGGGAAGGACATGGCAGATTGGCACAGAGAGCTGTTTTGGGCCCCTAAGGAATGAATGTACTGTGCTGGTGGATCGCATGCCAGCCAACGCCGGAGAGCAAGTGGGGGCTAGAAGAGTCGAGGAATGTTTACTATTAATATGCAAGACAACGATGCACTTTCTGTACAACGCCGTTGTTTTCGCGCTGTTGGTACCAATATTACAAGTACCTACAGAGAGGCCCAAATCTGGTGACGCCTTATGAGCCTCACAAGGCTGGGGAGTCGGGCCGTATGCAAATTGATGGCCGAGTTCCAGCCTGATTCGACTTTCAATCGGCGAGTACCACACCCATAGCATCGAGAACGCGTCAGCAGCCCCCTACCTCGTCTTTTTTTTATAATGGTACGATATCTGATCCGTCCGTGTAGGCGCGGGAGCGGCGACATCTGGTAAGCATAAAAGGGAAAAGAGGCCGACTCGTCATTGTTGGGGAGCCCTCGAATGGCGAAGACGGAAGGGGTCGAGATTGGAAGTGGTTCGTTAACCTCGTTTTATTTCGCCGTCTTTCTCTGCCGTTGCAGGACCGTTGGCTGCACCATCAATCAACGTCAAAGCCCCTGTTTATACTTTTTGTTTGGCGTGAAGAATGAGAAAATAAGCTTGTCATCTGAAACCAACCGTTGAAGTTGAGCTGCCAGGTCAATTGCTGGTCAGCAAGGTGCGGCCCTGGCGTTTGGCTGCGACTCTTTGTGGAGTTCCAACACATTTGGACACAACAGCTGTGGCTCTCAGCGCCAAGCTACCTGCTCCCCCCGACCGCAAGCAGTGAATAGAACGGGCGGACGCGGGGCAGAAATATATTATTCGCTGCACTTACGGATACAAATACCACAATGTACACACATTTACGAGGAACGCCAGCTCAAGAATGAGAGCAGGGCGTCACCTGGAGGAGCAATGCGATCATATTACAGATGCGCTGGGACGGACCTCGGGATCAACAGCGCAACGAGATCCATCTACTACTATGTAGACTACGAAGTACATTGATCAGCTGCCAGCATCGCATTCCTAACCTTTCCCTTCGTACGCGGCACGCGTCCATATCCGTCCGTGAATCTAGACCAAGGGTGCGGGAGCTGCCCCTTTGGATCTGGCATGGGCGCAAAAGGACCGGGGCTCTTCGGCTGGGCGTGTCGATCTGGGACAAGGCTTGTCCAAGTCATCTTGGGGCTGATCTCGTCGTTGTTATTATTTCCAGTCTCAGGGTTCCCCTCTCTCCATTCTTCAAGTACGAGTCCATCCTGCACAGCCACCTCTACATGCATCCATCGCCACGATCGGGTGGAAACCTCGGATCTGCCTCCATCAACGCAGCAGAGCTCGAATGCAGAAAATGCGACATTTGGCCGGCCACTGCAGACGAGCCACGACTATCGGTCCTGGGCGGCACGGCGGGTACCAGCGTCCCTCCCGGGGTGACGAACCTGCATTAGATCAACCTGCTTTGATGTTTGCGGGGAACGCGGAGAGCTAACAAGATGCAACTAGAACCTCTGCAGGCAATGCGCCGGCCATGGGCGCTTCTAGAGGCTGGAGATCCTGGGCGAAATGCAGGCATCATGCCGTTCGAGGATGGATTCCTTGTCGATTCTCCCCATGTTTGCCATGTCGTCGTCGTCCTCCTCGTAAAAAGAAAAGCTCCCGGTTCACTCGGCCCCATTGACCCCATCATCTCCAACTCACTCTTAATTACTGGGCCCGCCCGCCTGTTTCCGTTTCCCCCAGCGCTCGACCATCCCGTTCGCATCGCATCCACTCGGCCGCCTCTTGATTATCTACAACTCGTCCACGATGCGTTATTCCGTTGCGCTCCCCATGGCGCTGCTGGCCGTCGGCGCCGTCGCCAAGAAGAACTGCACCGACGGGCTGTACATGGTTGTCGCGCGCGGCACCGGCGAGAGCAAGGGCAGCGGCATCTTCGGCAGCACCGTGGCCGAGGACGTCGCGGACCGCATCGACGACTCCATCATCGAGCCGCTGGACTACCCGGCCTCCTTCAGTGACCCTAGCTACGTCGACTCGGAGAAGGACGGCGTTAAGGAGATGCAGGAGGTCATTCTGGACTACCACAAGGCGTGTCCCAACGCCAAGTTTGCCGTCTTGGGCTACTCCCAGGTACGTCCGCAACTTCACACTTGAGGCCGATCGCAGCCCGGCACGGAACAGGACGCTCACTTCAAGAAAACAGGGTGGCCAGGTCGCCGACGATGCGTTCTGCGGTGGAGCGGGTGGCGGATTCTCGGAGCTTGACGCGCTGCCGTCTGACTTCGTCCTCAACTATGGTGAGTAGAGCAGCTCCTGGAGCTCTCGTTGTCCCCCGGCCGTGTCGACGACACGAAATGGATTGCTAACTGGACTCCGTTGTAGTCGCCGCCATCGTCCTCTTCGGAGACCCCAGCCACGTGGCCAACGCTACGTTCAACCGGGGAACGAGCAAGAAGGACGGCGTATGTTGTGCTGCCCCCGCGTCGTGTCACTTGTTTCAGACTCCAGAATGCTAACAATCCCCCGCGAAAATACAGGTTTTCGCCCGCGACAATGTCACCTTTTGTGAGGAGAACTATGGCGACATTCTGCGGTCCTTCTGCGACACAGGCGACACCTACTGCGACAGTGGCAACAACACGGAAGTCCATGGCTCGTACTTTACGACGTACGACAAGGAAGTCGTCGACTTTGTCGTCGAGCGCTACGAGGCGTTGAAGAAGGCCAGCACGGCCACCACCACGGCCACCACCCCTGCCTCGACCTCTGGATCTGCTTCTTCCGCCACTGGAACTGATGCCTCGGCCAGCGCAACTGATTCCTCGACTACTGGAAGCCCTTCTTCGACCGACGCACCAAATTCTGCTTCACAGCACGCGCCGTATCTGGCTCCCGTGATAGCCGCTATCCTCTTATTTGCCATGTTGTAATCGATCTTTTGGAAGGAATGGATAGCTTGGCATGGTGATCTAGAGACAACGGACGACTTAGAGGAAATGAAGCAGGACCAGGATGTAATTGTCCAAGCAGGTTTCCTGTTGGTTATTCTAGCACCCTAACAGGGTTTATTAATCAACTACTTCCTCCCTTGGCCGTCCTGTCCATCCTTTCTTGTTTGCTCAATCTGTACTGTAGCATTCGACCCGAAGACGGTAGCTGCGTTGCCAACTTGAGAAACTGATGATGAACTAAAGAAGATTTGATGATGATACACTCTGGAGACAATGCAGTGTTAAAACAAAGAATGGAAACGAAAGTGAAGAAGCACGTACTGACTGAAAAATTCCTCACTTATCCTGATTCATTGATCTGGGAGGCTTCTCATCGTTTTGCCAAAGTATTGCCCATTGGAAACCACTTCCCCCACCAAGTCCAGTCACCCGTGACTTTGAGTCTCTTGGCACGAGGCAAGTCCTCATCAGTATAGTTATCTGTAGACGGCGAACACTTAGACTCGTTCTTTGCGGAACCAATCTCAGACTTGACATCTTCAGACTTGACACCTTCAGACTTGATATCACCGGGATCGGTCTTGGAAGTGATGAGCTGCTCAGACTGCTTTGCCTGAGAGTCGTCACGAGGCTCCTCATCTCGAGGCTCGGTTTTGGCAGCGGGGTGCTCGGGTTGATTTTCCGGGGAGTCATCCTCAAGAAGCTGTTCAAAATGGTCCTCTGAGAGTCCTTCGTGATGGACCTGTTCGGACTGGTCTTGCTGGGAACCGTTGTGATTGGGAGAAGCACTTCCACGAGGCTGCTCGGGGTCACCTTTCTGGAAATCGCTGTGACCGGGAGAACCGCCGCCACGAGGTTGTTCTGAGTCGCCTTGCTGGAATCCGGATTGGCCACCCGAATGGCCCTGAAGCGGCTGATTGGAATCGCCCTGAAGAGGTTGCACGGGATGCTTCTCTGAGGACCCTTCGCGATGAGGCTGTTTGCCCTGGCCTTTCTGGAAACCGCTGTGACCGGGAGAAGTGCTGCCACGAAGCTGCTCGGAGTCGCCTGGCTGGAAAATGCTTTGACCCGGGGTATTGGCTTGACGAGGCTGCTCAACTTCGAGAATCACGGGCAGCTCAGACGAACCTTTCCCATAGTCGATTTGACAGATTCTCTCAGCTTCAGCCTCTTTCGCGAGAATCGCGAGCTGCGCAGACGATTCTTCCCCAGGTTCGTTCTGGCGAGGCTGCTTAACTTCCTCCAGAATCACGGGTAGCTCAGACGAACCTTTTCCATAGTTGTTCAGACAGATTCTCTCAGCTTCTTTCGCAAGAATCATGAGCCGCGTAGGCGGTTCTTCACCAGACCCGTTCTGGCAAGGCTGCTCAAGCTCGGCCTCGTTGTTCCCAGCCGTGTGATTCTCGGCAACAGACTCGCCAGATTCACCCGTGCCCTCCTTGGTATTGCGCTGGGAAGAGCACATAAACCGGTGCCAAGGCTTGTCCATTTTCCAGCACTTGTAGCTGCAGTACCGGATGATGTTGCAGTCGTCACAGGTTTTGTTCATCGTGTTGCTGCCGCACACATTGCAGGATCTGCTTCGACAATCGCGGTGGCATGGCTCATCGGCTGAGTGTCTGAAAGGATTCCACCGGGGTTAGCTAAGTCTTCAAGCTAGGTAGTGGCCCGCGGGGAGGCATACCCGACACCGTTTCCAACTCCGGGAGGAACGTTTCCGGTTGTGCGATTCGCGATATTTCTGGCGTTCTGGTTCTCGAAGACCCAAGGCGTGCCGTTGTTCTTGTACTCGTTGCAGGCCGTCTGGGTCTGCAGGTGGTGGAAGGCCGAGTGGATCCGATAGCTTAGGGCCCGGGTATTGAAGATGTACTCGTCCTTCATCTTGACGCCCAGGTGCATCGCGGTGAGGACCAGTAGTGCGTACATGTCGTTGCCGGCGTACTGTGCCTCCGGGGACTTGTGGTAGCGGGCCCGGATCTCTTCTATGAGGGTGTCTAGAAGTCCGGTCTGGAGCATGTGCACAAGGCGTGGCTGCTGTTCGGGCCGGGCGTGGAAGATGGTGAACTCCTCGCAGTCTTCGTCTTCGGGGAAGACGATGAGTTCCCGCGCGAGCTCGTCGATCTCTTCGCAGTACGAGTCGGCCACTTCGGTCTGGAAGATGCTGGTTCCCTAAGCAGCCATCTTGGGTCGAGACGCTTGACGCGTATTGGCTGAGGGGGATTGGACCTATGAAAGCAAAGTCTCTGGGAGAGGAGGATGGGGAAACGAGGTGAACGGCCAACGAGCGTCTAGCAACGCTACCGCCCAGAACAAATTAGACAGAACTTGAAACCAAGAGAACCCGATAGAAACGAACTCGGCCGTTGCAGAGGCCCAAATGGTCAAGCGGAAGTGAAGTGAACTCGACAACAAAACGGTCGGTGGCTTCGGGCCGTTTGCCAACTGCCAGCTGCCCTTTTGTCTTCAGGCCCCCACCCTGGTCCCTTGTTTTCGAAAGAAATGCTCATCAACACACAGTTTCTTTCATCCCACTTGCACCAGAAAAGCCCCGAAAACGGGGTTTGTTGGCTTTTAAGGCAGCCGTACGAGTACGTCAATCGGAACGCTGATCCAGACTGGCCGGCGCGAGAGCCTCATACGCTAAAGGACCGGGATAACGTCCACCAGAGGTATCCTCAAGAGCTCACAGACTCAAACCGGTGACAAGAAGAAGGGATGCTTCGGCAACAAAGATCTAGCTCTTTGCATTGAAACCCACCAGCCTGTTGAGCCACCTACTGCGGAATAGCATCGGGCGGAACACTGCTTCAGAAGAGCCGGTAACACCTGCAGCTCGATAAATACTCGGAACCCTTTAATCCCGAACCCCTTGATGTTGAAGCGGCCCCTGCCTACCCGGAGCCAAGCCTGCGGGACATCGTTCTACCATATTGGCCCACCGGCAGGACTCACATTGACAAGGATAACGAGATGCCCTTGTCAGTATCAAGGTATGATGCTCTCAGCTTGGCCTTAGAATGATAAAGACTTCTGTTTGCGGAGTACTGCAACAAAACATACACATACTATCCATAACCTAAGCTCTGGTCCTGACATAAACAGTAACTTCCTAACCCGAGCAACCCTCACCTCTTGGTGTGCCCGTAATAATCAGGAATCAGGAACATCTTGAGATTCGATATGACGTGAACAGCACCATTCTCGCTTCTTAAAATCGACTCGAGTGCACGATTCGACCTACTTTCCTCATTTGTTGAGATTCAGCACGATTTGACTTGATAAAATGATGATACAATATTGGTTTATTCCATTCGACTCAGTACGCTGCACGCATCGTCTCTGCTTTGGCATGACTGACGCTTCTGATTAGGTAGCATGTGCACGAAACCGGCCCACACTAGCCTCCTCTCACGAGAGCACAGGAACGAGATAGCAGGACCCCAGAACCAACGAATTACAACCCGCCGCCTATACCACGAACCCATACATTAATATCACGCTTTCTCAGCCATCTCATCACCCTTCTCTGTCCTCTTCAGATGAGGTGTATGAATCTTCTTATTGACGAACCCAGTCAGAAGATGAGACACATCTTGCACGAAGAACGCCGAGACGATGGCGATGATTCCGAACGCCAGGCTAGACAAGTACACGATTTGGAAAGTGTTTTTGTATCCGATTTTCGTCCCCTCGTCGACGGCGGCGAGAATGGTCGCGTTTATGCCCGGAACACTGTCGAAGGCCGAGCTGGTTCCATTTCCGATCGCGGTGAAGAGATCTGGGAGGCTGCTCTCGGGGAGACCAGCTTTCGTCACAGCAGCGGTGATGTCGCGCGGTAGAAAGGCCGTCAGCTTGTCGGTGAAGACGGAAACGTAAATGCTCACTGCGCGGAGGGTAAGTGTGATTAGTATGCTTCCATCATCCCCCAGAAAGAGTCACTCACAGGCGATAGTACCGGTGACGGCGCGCATGGAGGCGAAGAGACCTTGCGCAGCACCGATGTCATCGGGCGGAACGACCAAACCAGCAATGAGGATCGCGACAGCTTCAACCCAGCCGACACCAAGGCCACCGAGGATGGTCAACTTTTTCTCGTTAGCAAATTGATTTAATTCACGCCGGAGTGATCGACACTTACCGCGATACCTAAGCCCTGCTTGTTTTCGTCGACAAGGGACATCAGAGCTGAAAAGACAGCAAGGAAAACGCTCGCAGTCGCCAGTTGCCAGTTGGGCCGCCCTACCAGCTTGAAAAATGGCGACACGATGATCTCGCCGATAGCCAAACTGGCGCCGGTTGTGCTCTAGAAAGGTCGAGTCAGTATTAGGCTGTTCGACGAAGCAAGCATTTCCACATACCGACATGAGGCCGATGATAACATTGTCTGTGGTGAAGTAGACCGTTATGGCCGTCGGCCAGAGGACGTTCAGGCAGTAAAACACCATCTGCCCAACGCAGCCGACGATGAGAACAGCAACGAAGTTTCGGATCTTCAGCAATTTCATGGGCATGAGCGGCTGGCAGGGGATGTACGTCTCTGTTTTGCTGTTAGCTATGATATGCGCGTGCGAGGCTAACCTTGTTAAAGGAACCAACAAAATCTTACCGTACAGAGCGAAGGCAATAAGAACGACCCCTCCGACGATGATAGTTGAGATGACCTCGGCGCTCTTCCAAGGATATGTGCCTTGCCCCCAAGCTTTGGTCCCGTTAGCATCATGCGCGAGTCTCAACTTATTGGTGGACTTGGGAAGCCTTACTGAAACCGAGAAGAAGGAGGATGAGACCCGAGCAGTAAAGAAGGAGACCGACATAGTCCAACTCCTTGAGCTGCTGTAGCTTGGTCTTCTGTTCGTTGATCATGTGGAAGTTTGGTGGGAAGTAGCACAGCCCGTACAACACGACCGACAACCCAGAAACAATGGCATTCAGCCAGTAGCACCACCTGCTGTTGTCAGTCCTTGCCTCTTCGAAGACTAATGCGTGGACACTCTCACCTCCAACCGAGCTCGGTATATTCGACGAAGGCCCGCGCAATGGTCGGACCGAAGCCAAGCGTGGGGAAGATACCCAGGGTGATGGCAGCCTGGCCGTAGATGCGGTACTTGTTGGGAACAATCTCCTGGATGAGAAGCATGTACAGCTGCTGGGCGCCGCCGGCGATGCCCGTGAGCACCGTCCCCGCCACCACGGTGTTGACATTCGTTGCGCGCGCGCAGATGATGGATCCAACAACGGCGAATAGCTGCGCGCCGATCATGAAGTACCGCCGGCCGATAATGTCGCTGAGGCGGCCGATAATCAGGAGCAGGACGCCGCTGACCAGGGTGAACGTGAGGGTTACGAGGTAGATGTTTGGTGAGGGACCTGGCTTCTGGGTTAGCGAGTTCGTGCGTTGAAAGGAAAGGGTTGGGCGAACCAATATCGGCGTTGATTACTGAGAGTACGTTGATCTGTTTCAACGATTAGACCTTGTGTTTCAATGAGAAGACTAGGATATGTTGGGCTACGACATACAGGCATAGAATACCCAATGAAGAGTGTATTGGCCATCAACACAATCGCGGCGAGGGTGCCCAGAAAGCGAAACGACCGCCAGTATCCCGGCCCGATCTGGTCATCATCTTCCACCGAGTGCTCCACATGGTCGGCTTGGATATCGACGGGGTCTTCCTTCTCGAGCGACATGTTGAAATCTCGATCAGTGGAAGCCAGCTAGAACAAGCAGCTATGCAAAGATGGACAAATGAGGTTTTGGATACTTGGTTCTATCTCAAACAACATGCTGGGATTTGGTGATGTTATAGCACTTCACTTAGCACGGGCAACCCGTCCGAGGGGCAATGCAACGGCACGCCGGGTCAGCGACGGCGGAAAATCGATTTCCTGCCGTCCACATCCCAATCCGACATGTTGTTCAAGGGAATTAACTAGTGGAAGCAAGGCCCAGACCACAGCGGAACGTGTGGGGAAATGGTGCTGTCACTGGCGTCGAATCTGGGGAGATAGCGCCGGTTTGCATGTTCAGGGGTCGTCATCGGAGACCATCCACGTGCCATTGTGCATAACGCAAAGACCTCGATGAGAGCCTGGACCGTCGGTAGATGTCCCGGAGATGTGGTGCTGCTGTTGGATCCTGTGTCTTGGATACCGAGGTGTAGACCCTTAGCCTGCAGGGTTGTCAATCTTCGGCTAAAGGAACGCGAGAAAGCAAAGCACGGGTATCAGATCCAGAAAACCCCAATGCTTGCATTTAGTTGCCTCAAAGCTCGCGACATTGCACAAAGTCAACGGATCACCCCGTCGATGCGAGTGTGACTTAATATGAGAAGATTCATTTTAACCTCAAGGGAGCATTGGCTCAGGCAGCGCTATCACTCTCTGTATAAAATAACACCACCAGTTGTCCACCAGCTAGAATTCCCTCTGATGCCCCTCTACCACTTCGCCATCGTCTATGGCAACATAGTCTACTCCAACCGTCACGGCAATGGAGTCCATGTCAATGAATTTCTGTTCATCCGGCCGGATCTTCTCTTGATACTCGGGATCTAGGAAGGCGGCTTCAAAATCCTCGTACTTGCGCACCCAAAAGTCCCCCATCCCATCGTAGTGCAGCAGGGGGCGCCCCACCGCTTCGGACATCTTCTTCGCCAAGTTGCGGTGCTCCGAAGTTGTATGGTACTGGGTTGCAAAGGTTGTCAGCTTCGAAATATCCCAAGTGCCGTAGCGGAGAGGATGAAGCTCGTCATATGAGCATGTACCTGGACGTAGCGGAGGATACCACAGCGCTGCAACCATGGGGCTGCCAGTGGGCCGTGCTGATAGGCCCAGTACTTGTTGAACTCGTCCTCCGTGGTGCCCTTTCTCCTGTTGACACATACGGTCACGCGAATAAGAGACTCAGTGTTCATCATTTCAAGGACCGAGGTATCTGTTAGGGTTCTTGCAATCTCGGCAAAAGCTGCTAGCGAGTAGGTCTTGGCCTTGAAGAACTGATGAATTTATTGCCGTCGAAGTGCATGTTGAATGTGGAGTATTAATTAGTGCCGGCGGGGGCAGTTGAGCTGCAAGTCCACTTCCGGTATGGTTGAGCACCGGAAAATGATGTTCCTGACAGAATCCCCACAACGGATCTCAGCTCCAGAGTTGTGAGTGGGGGTAGCATTACCCGTGAGCCCGTTCATGTTTAAAGAGAGGTCTGATTTCGACGAACGGATTCGTGTGATAAAGGATATAGAGGGATTGTTGCTAGGCGTAGCAATTTGCCTGACGATAGTCTATGTAGTCAATTAATTCCAGAGCATTATGGCTGGTTTTAATTTGTCTAATAGAATTTGTACGACAGACTCACACCTCTATCATCAATATAAATAAATTAGGTCGTCATTCTCTTAGAGAGAAGTGCAATATCCGCCAAGTCATTTGTCACCACGGGATCGATACCTATATGCATGTGCATAATACTAAAATTCTGATTATGCATAAAACATCAACCAGTAGGTTTGTACTATTCCATGTCATCCTCTAGAGATACTGAGTATTCATTCGACACTAACTTTCTCAGCATGCTTAAAACAATCCCGAAACACCGTCAAGTCGCCATTTCGAGCAAACACCACGTCATCCTCCACCAAGGTACACACGGTGGTGGTGCCACCGGGGAGCCAGTCATTTGGAACAAAAAAGTGTCTCACATACCCGCTTGTGGAAGAAACAGGGCCATGGCGGACCTCATCTTCACCCGGTCCAAGATCAACCGAACACACCCAAGAAGAGTGGCTGAGGAAGATCAGCTTTCCCGAGTCGCTGAGGCCGATAACATGAGCGACGTTATCTGTCAAGATCATGCGTCGGTAAATAACGAGACTTGAGGACATTGCCGTGGTATCCTTGTCTTCTTCGGTAGCAACTTGACTTGTCGAGGCGGCTGTATGGGTTTGTTCATCCTGCTGGGAGCTGCCATCTTCATTTTCAATGACCAAGTTACTCGCGTCAAATATCACAAGATCTTTTGTCGTGGCATGGCCAAGTTCTTCGGAGAACTCGACAAGGAGCCTTTGCCCCTGACCGAATGAATAGAAGATTGAGCCTTTGAGCCATAGTCCCCCACGGTCCATGGACAGAGAGAAGGCTCTAATTTCCGACCAGTCTGTCGAACAATAGATGCGGGCTTCGACATGGTCGACACAGACCAAGTGCAGAGAAGATGTCGGGTGGAGGTTCCACTTCCGAGTGACTCGCGAACCTTCGTATGCCTGGTCTCTCTCGAGTGTACCGTCTAAGGCAAACATGTGGTCCGACTGGAAAGTCGAGACTACAAATTTCTCCGCCGCTTCTGCGACAAAAATGGAAACAATAGAATATTATTCAAATTCCAATTTGAACTGGAACAGCATGTCTGCATTAACCAACCAACTTTCACCTGGAAAAGCCTGTATCTTGTGCATGAAGATATTGTTCCCGGAGTCGACACTCAGTAAGGCGTCTCTGTGTTTGCACCACACGAGAAGACGGACCGACGACTTGTGAGTGTAAAGCGTGTGCAGGCATGTTGCCGTCTTCCGACAGTGCACGGAGACCATTCCGTTGCCCTTCCCACAAAATATGAGTTCTGCCGTGGGATGGGCCACTATAGCGGTGATTTTCCCTAAAGGTTTTAAAGAGACAGTATTCGCGACCGGCTCCAAAGCAGTCTCGTTGTTGTCACTCATTATGAAATGGTTGGAATCTCGTAGAAAGATGGGTTCCCAAACGGAGCATTGGTAGTGGCGCACGTCGACAATGCGAAAGCTATCCCTGCTGAAACAGAGCTTCTGTATCGATCCACTGGCTGAGCCAACCCTGTACAGCAGCTTCAAAGTCTCGAACTCGTAGATATAGATCGTCCCACTCACGGTTCCTGTTGTTGCCAAGAAGCGACCGTTGGAGCTTACGGCGAGCGCCATACAATTGACGCGAATACATATTAGCTGTTGGTCATCAAAAGGATCCAGAAGAGCAAGATTTCCATCTTGGTATGCCGCAACCAGCAATTGTATGTCTGGATTTGGGTTGAAAGCGAGGGCCACAACGCGGGACGACATGCTAGTCTTTCCGCTGGAAAGCTTCATCCCACAGCTGCCATAGTAGTTGTCTTCTTTCAGATCCCATAGCGTTATGGGCAGTCCAACATATGCGACGGCGAGCATCTTGTGGCTGACGGAAATTGCGAGTGCAACAGGGCATTGACGCGGTGGCTTGATACTCGGCTTCGGCGAATTGCCCCATGGCCTCAACGGCTGCGGCAATGCGTCGTTGTCAAGATCCCAGCATTGAACATAATTTTCTTTGCTTGCAACGAGGAGCATGTTGTCATCGAAGTCCATATCAAGCGGATTTTTGGGGCTCTTGAGGCTGTACAAGGCGTTGCCGCTCCTGATATCCCAAACTTTTGTTCTCTCGGAACCACAAGTAGCTATGAGGTCTGTATTGGTCTTAAATCTTATGAAAGAGACCCATTCACCATGGTCCAAGACTTTGTACCTCTGGTGAGACATTGTGTGGTACAGCACGACGGCCCCCCCTGTTGAGAGACTGATCGCGAAGAATTCGTCTCCATAAGACAGTGCGGTCACGTAGGCTTCACGGAAATTGATGCACGAGACTTTATCATCCCATTTCTCTCTTAACGCTCCAATCACGGTAAGCTTTAGGTTTCGTTTGCCGGTGCTGTAAACCAGGGAGCTGGTAGGACACAACGGGGGTATTAGAGTGTGAATTGCAGACGGTGATGCTATGAGAGCACTTGCAAACTTGGCCGCAATCCGAATAAGATCTGTTGTCCATTGTCGAAGTTCGAGTATCCTATGTTCAAAAGGCGATTGTTGAAGAAAACACGCATTGAGGTAGACACTAAGGTCTTTGGAGGTGCGGATAAGTTGACTTAGATCCTGAGTGTCGGCAATTGCTTCGATCCAGGTGAGGATGTTTGACTTTAGGAATTTCTCAACAATCTGGAACAGCCCGGGAGCTAGAGAATTCGACATGGAGAGATGGTATGAATACGCAGTGCATGCGTAGATAGCGAAGTCTGCTCTTTTCTTGGGTGCGGTTGCTGAGGAACGGGGTTGACTGGTACGCGGAGGTTTCATCTCGTCTCCAACTAGATAGCGAAGGCAGGCTTCTGCCATTCGCGTATGGGACTTTTTCCAGTCGACGGCGAAGTCTGATTCGAGAGTATCGTCTAAAAGGAATTCTCTGGCGGTTTCATGAACCATTTGAAACCTCCCAGACTTATCCAAAACCACAAACTCACCACATAGCGTCGCAATGCTCTCCTTCAAGTTGGGAAATTCGTCTTCGATGTCTAGGTTCAGGGCACCATTGAGCTCACTGGCCGTCATTGGACGAATTGAACAAACTGACCACATCAAAACAGCTTTGGCGAGCTCCTTTCCCCTCACGGACCGTGACATCGAGTCCAACGTTCGTTTGTACAGAGGTTCCATGCCTCTCGGCACCTCTGCGAGGATTTGGTGAATCTCTTTCTTGCTGTGGCAGTTTCGTAGCTCCTTAAGCACCAAGATTGTCCAGAGGAAAGACCCTTTAGATTTACTTAATATTGTCTCTACGAGCACTGCTCGGTCCTCCTGCCCTACGACAGCCAGGGCTTCGGCCTTTTTTTCAACCAAGAGCTTGAGATCTGAAAGTGTATCGGACGCCGAAATTGCTATGGACTGCAACATGTTCGATTGAAGCTCCGAGAATCCTTGGTTCAGGTCGACCGTATCTCGGCTAGTGATGAGGATGCGTAGAGGGACTGATTTGCCCATGCTGGCTAAAATGGCATCAAAAACCGTTGAAGAATTCGAACATTCGTCGAGAGCATCGATAACCCAGAAGTGCTGAGTTGTGGTTTGGAGAATACCACGTAGGAACAAGACTCGCCATAGGGTGCGCTCATCAAGCGCTTCCAATCGAGTACCGTCAGCCTGCAAACTAAGGATGGCATCTCGTGCTTCGTTGTCGGAACTGGCCATCTGAAAGGCCAAGGACCGTAGACAGGCACCCAGTTCAGACTTTGACTTGTCTCCATGTTTGAAAAAGAAATAGCTGCAAGTTTGACTCGCTCCTTGCAGACTGTCAACAGCATAGCCCGCGAGAACAGATTTGCCAGTTGCTGGTTTGCCGCTGATCCAGAGTATCTTGTTGCTTCCCGGTTCTCCGTCTCTCCATTCAATGAAGCTGCTTTTGGTAGAGATCCACTGGCAAGAATCGCGCAACCTTGCCTCTTTAATTATTAGAAAATCGTCGTCAAAGAACTCCGAGACCCCCAAGTAATTCTTGAGGTCTCTCACTTGGTTGCGCCTTTTCTTCAGCTCCAGTTCTGGAATTCTTTCGGTGATGTCGCCAACTGTGAAAGCAAGTGCGTTCCGCAGGATAACGTAGTTGGCATCGAGCTTTGTTGCAAACTTGCATATGGTGCGATGATCGGCATTCATGGGCATCTGCTTCTCTCCAGGGTACCCGAGGATTGCCGACTCGGGATCCACAATAGGAGAGCTAAAGTGCTTCATGTTCTGCGTCTCATAGAACGATCGAAGCTCTAGGCTTACCGAGAAGTGCCGGAATTCGTCATTGATGATTTGGGTAGCTGCTGAGTTGCGTCCTAGATTAGCAACATACGCTCTATCGTAGGCAACTTTCAAGATGTTGCTAAGAAGCTTGGCCGAGTCGGCACCTCGATGCGGCGCGGCAAGGAAATAGATGGCAGCAAATCGGTCGGCCAAAGCCTTGTGCGTGGCATCTTGCTTCGCTAAAATGTACGCCTTTTTAACCACCAAGCCTCCCATGCTATGTCCAATGGCAACAATGCGTGTCTCAGAGCCGACGAGGTATGGGGATGTGCTGAGATCTCCAAGGAACGATTTGCCGATATGATGGATATTCAAACAGTTTTCCTTACCTTTCATATAATCCGAGTCGTATCCGTAACTGAGAATCCGCACGTTCTTGAACGTTGGCTCTTTTGGCAGCCAGTCTTGTGGCCAGTAATGGGAGTCTTTGCACCAAGTTTTCCTTGAGCATCCACCCAGGCCATGAACTAATATGAGATCGATCTGTGGTTCTGACGGAGAGTGCAGTAAGGTGAGGCCAAGAGGGCCTCTCGGGTTGTTTAAGCCATCGTCGACGGGAATTGGTGTCCTAAGGGAGGTCTTGGCCCTCCTTGGAAAAGAGAACAGCCTCGAGCTCGTCGATTTATTGCTCTCCGAGGCGTTGTCCGCAGACAAGTCCACGTTGGTCCGTCGGGTCTTTTTCGAGAACTGTGCATTATTCCTTGTGGTTAGCGATGGCTATCAGAATGCATGGCGCAGGGCGTTACATAAACTAACCATTTTGACCTACAACGTGCGGAAGGCAAGCTTGATCAACGATGTCTCGCCCACGGGTCTGTGTCTGTCGTGGCTGTGGCTGAAGGAAGAGGGCATTCAGGTGAGGATTGTGCAAAATCGAAGGAAGAAACTCCAGTTCAGCTTGAGAGACGAAAAGTCTCGACAATAGAAAGCAACTGGAGTGGGAGGACTGCGCTCAGCCTGACCCCTCTTCTTGTGCAGGGGGTCGGCCAGTTTTTGAAGAAATGGGCTATATTTAGGAGCATTTTTAAGCGCCCTCCGTTCTGTCGGGATCTCTCGCAGGTTCAGGCAGCACCTGAGGCACAACCCTACGCGGTTAGTAGTTGCCTCTTCCAGGTTTGATAGGCATCTGACTTGAAAGTGGAAATACGCTGCATTGATCCATTTCAACAAGCGCCAACAGGCCGCATATCTCTTGATCATTTATCACACCATTTCCAGTACACGACAGGGAAGAATGTTACCAGCACGCCTAAGCGCCACCTACCATTCGAGAGATAGAACCTGCTTCCTACGGGAAGCTCTGTCTTCTCACTCTTGATAAAAATACATAAGAAGGCTGTCGCCATTCTCAGTCAACGACATCAATGGATCATGTGTAGGAGTCACGCTAAACTACAGAACCACAACTAAACAAACATCTCACAATGGTTGATTCTCTCATTTTCTTCAACTCTCTTACAAAGCTCAGTCCTTTTAGATTATTCAATCCTGCCAGATTGTTCAGTGCTCGTCGAGGCGTTAAGACTCAAAAAGACACGCAAGCATACACATACTCTCCACTACCAAGCCTTGAGTACACCCGCATCCTTACACTGCATCCCGGAGTTGACGGAGACGCCCTCTCTTGTGACCTCGATATTGCGGACTCGAATCAAATCGAAAACAGCTACACCGCCATTTCATATGTCTGGGGTAACCCGTCGAACCCCACCGAAATACTCTGTCATGGCCGGAGAATCTACCTCACCACCAATGCTGGCCATGCCCTTCGAGCTCTCCGAGATCCTGTAGCCCCGCAACGCTTTTGGATGGATGCTATTTACATCAATGAACGCAACAACGACGAAAAGAGCCATTAGGTCAAGAAGATCGGAAGCATCTTCAATGGAGCTAAGGAAGTTGGAGAACAAATCTCCCCCTCACGCAGGCTCGGTCGAAAAGGGCGGAAGGAATGTGGCCACTGTTCGTCGATACTCTTCTTGCGGCGAGCGGCATGCGAGCAACTGACAAGCGAGACCATGTCTCCGCGTTTCTCGGGTCATCGCTGGCTTTGCGACCGGACGGAAAGCTTATCGTGGAGCCTGGCTACAACAAAGAGTCTCCTCAAGTGTTTTTCGAAACTGCCTGCTCTCTTCTTCGGTTGCCCAGCGAGGCAAGCTATCTCCTGTCGCGTCTCAAGCACATGAATGCAGAGAGCCTCGACGACCCCAGCATGCCATCTTGGGTACCTCACTGGGACACTCCTGTTGAGTTCACTATCTCACGTCCGAAGTTTTGGTATCGAGTTGGCGGTGTTTGCGACTTTGTGTCTGAAGTACTCCCAGTCACAAGTCTAGCCGTCAATGGCATTTTATTTGACCGAGTAGCGTTTACATCGCGGATCATCGAGAAGCATAATGTTTGGCGTCGCGAAGGAGGAGTGGGAAGAGGAGTATCGTGCCTCTGGAGTTCCATCGATGCTCTTGGGGACGAATACTTCAGCTCTGCAAAATCAACCGAAGCACAATTCGATGTTGACTTTAGTTGGACTCTTGCCCGAGCCTATCCAGCGCTACAAAGTCGGATCAGTGATGCGCAGCACCGAGACGAATTCGCGGCATATCGTCAACTCATTCAAAGCATAGCCCAATGCGATGAGAAACACGAGAAAGAACTCCAGCCTGATGCTTACCCGCGGAACTTTCTCCATCGCTTGAATTACTGTGCAAGTTTACGAGTTGCAGTTCTAGAATCAGGTCGTTTGAGCTTAGTGCCACATCTCACACGGGTTGGAGATCAATGTTGCGTCCTGCCTGGAGTTCCGGTTCCCTTTATTTTGCGGACATAGGAAAGCCAGATATTCAGGATGGTTGGAGAGTCATATGTAAACAAAGTAATGCATGATGAGGTAATGGAAAATTGCACTAGAGGGAAGTTGAGAGGTGAAACAATTATTATATTATAGTACTGTATCCAAGCATTCGTTCTATAATATAAATTAAACTTAATATTTACTCTAGACAAATATTAACATCTTTATAC
>JABSTB010000796.1:0-14147 GCA_013756995.1 Neonectria neomacrospora | reverse complement strand
CTCCATCGTCGCCCCTCCCCTCCTCCTCCTCCCCTTGCATCATCATCTTGCGCGTAGTTCCTAAACCGCCCAGGGTGCCAGTGCTTGTCAGCTTAGTGGCGCTGCCCCACCACGGCTGGAATACCTACGGTATGTCTATAGGCATAACGAGATCCGCATTTGTAGGCCTGGCCCGTGAGCCGGTATGCATGTAGGAAGTGACCGGGTCTCTGCCAAGGAAAACAGTACTAGTAGTAGTTGACGAATGCTTTGATTGTTGCTTGATGCCGTTGGTCACTGGTCAAAGGAACGAGTCCGACTCGTTGTGTTGCTGGCTGGTGCGTTGACCAACAACATGGCAATTACGGCATGCTTCGCTTCCCGTCTTCACCGTCTTCTGCTACCTTTAGTTAAATCCCCGCCGTCATCTCCGAACTGATCCAACATGCCACGACACAGCTCAATGTCACACAATCATCGTCATTGTCAACGACATAGACTGCAAGTTCAGGTATCAAACAAGTTTCTAGGCTTTCTGTCACCCCGGCATCCGCCGCATCCGCTGAAGTTCGTTGACCAGTCCCTCGAGCTCGTGCACCTTACTATCCACAGATCTATACATACCAATAAACTCTAGAATCGAACCTATCAGCCCGGAGACTCCTTCTCCACCAGTCCGCTCAGCCAACCGTCGCCGCACCGATCCCACTAGAGACAAGTAACCAAGGAGGACGGCAAGATACCCAACCGCCACGCTGAGTTGAGACTTCTCCACTGAGTCGGCCTGCCGTCTTGTCAGCGTCTGCGCCATCTTTATGCTTCCATGCACATTGTATTGATTCACTTACCTCGCTTGTGGAAGCCTTGTTTTGCTCGTAGAGAGTCAACAAGCTCTCCAGAGACCCATCGTCCACGTTCTCTCGTGCCGGCGGACAGTGCTCTAGGATGTTGATCATAACACCCAGTATCAGCAGTAACCCGTCGTACGACTCGCTGCGTAAGCTACGGCTGCTGACCGCCTCCTGTGCCGACTTGAAACCCGCGCAGATGCGGCTGGACAGTCGCGAGAGCAAAGTCCTGTTGTTCAGCCCCGCCGCTCCCTGCGCCGTGTTCGATGTGTTGATGGCGAGCTTGATTATTGTGGACTGCATGCCAGTGGGCTTCTCTGACCATTTATCGAGAGCATTTGATAAGAACTGTGCAATCTTGGGCGTCTGTTGCAGAATCCAGGAGACCTCATCATCGTTGTCCATGGTCAGTGTAGACTGTGTCTCCAGAATCGACACCACGAGAGCAAAGACTGCATCCTGGCCTGCATCAGCATCCGTGTAATGATCCATGATGGCAGTAAGGTCACGCTTTGTGTCCTTGACTACCCCTGCAGAGTATCCCGGATCCACGCGTCGACACAAGATATTCAGCAGCTGTAAGCCAAGAGTTTGCGGGGAGAGCTCCTCAAGACGACGGCCTTGCCAAATATCCATACGCATCATAATTGTCTTCACCTCGCCCAACGACCTCTTGGTTGCCCCTGAGAGCCTCATCTTCTTCTGAGAGGCCAACGCGTCAATGTCTTCGGGTATACGAAGAAGGAGGCCCAGCATCTTCCCGAGTCCGTCTTCAGCCAGCTGACGAAGGAGATGTGCGGCAGGGTTGAAGTTCAAGAATGTGACGAGTATGGACGTCAGGGCGAACCCACTGACCACATCCACCTCCTGGCCAACATCTATGGCTACCTTGTCACGGGTGGCATGGTCGCGGAATTGGCTGATAAAGTCTTTGCGTTGTAACTTTTGGGCCAGCTCCAGCAATGCATTCCTCCTCAAAGATGAAGGGCCACTACTCGGCGTTCCAATCCTAGCAAGGAGGTCCTCCATCTCGTCAGCAAAGCGATTGTTTGCTCCGGCTCGTCGTAGCTCATGAACACTTTTGATTGCGGGTCGAATATCTCCATCTAGATCAACGTCGTCATCGCCGAACGAGAAGGGATCGGGCTGGGAAAGCTCCGGGGGGGTCGCTAGCAATGCATCTAACTCCTCTTCACAGCTACCCATGCCAGAATCGATCGTCTTCTGGGAGTCGTTGAGGATAGTGCGGGTTTCGCCGTAGGTGTACTTAACTCTCTTGCCTTGCAAAATCACACCAGGACGAGCCTTTGGCCGTGAGAGTGAGTCGTCTCGGGCCAGTATTGGGGGCTGCTGTGAGGGAGTTCCCGGCCCGCTGAAGAGAGACGACTGTGTAAGTCCTTCATCTTCCAGCGATGAATCAGACTCTGGGCTGTTGGATCTCTGGGCGGCGAGAGCGTCAATCAAGCGAGGGCGACGGGTTTGTGAGCTTGCTCCGCGATCGCCATGGCCTCTCATGCTCGGTGGCGGGCCTGATCGAGCTCTACTGCCTGATGGATCGGTTGCGACACTATCAAGAGGGCGGGTTCGGTTGTTTGTACCTTTGGAGCTGTCCTTCGTCGTGATTGTTCGTCTCGGAGGCTCAGAGCTACTGCTGGTGCCACTCTTCTGAGATCCAACCGGACGAGGTCGCGGCACTGATGAAGGAAGCTTTGGACGTCTTTGTGGCGACGGAGCTGCTGGAATGTCGTAAATTGCGTCGGAAGGGGCCGCTTGGGGGCGCTTCCGTTTTCTCGTGATCGCGTCGTCTCGCGATTCGGTATTATGTTCTTGTGCAAGCCCTGGGCGATTACGGCTATGCTGGGCGGTTGAGCGGTTGCTGTTGGATGGCCTCGGCGATGGATCGGGGGGCGGTGCTGGACCACGTGGTTTCGATGGCTTTGCGACATCTTCGATGGCAACAGCGGCGGCGGCAGCAGCAGAGGTGCGATCTGACGATGAAGCAATGGATTCGGCAGCTCGCAGCGGGATTGGGTCGCGTAGGTGTCGCTTGCGCGATGCCTTTCCGTATGTGACGAGCTTTTTTTGTGCAGGCATGGCTGAACCGGTTCGTGATGCCATCGCGACCATGCCCTGAGGAAAGCCGGCAACGGGATATCAGGTCTAGTCCATAGATGAGCGAAACGTTGGCGTAGAGCGAGGGGGGCGAAGATTGCTAGGTCGTCGAGGATAATCGAAAGGGCTAACGCCTAGAGCACGCGTGGTGGTGCAATTCGATACAAGGAGGGGAGAATGAGGCTCTGATGGCGATGTTTGGAGGTGGCTGGCCCGTGTCAGACGAATCTGCGGTTGATGCTGCGTGCGGCTCTGGCACCTCCACGTCAGTCAGCGTGTAACGGTGCCTGCCCTGTGACAAGTTGCGAGATCCCCCCCACACTAACAAGCAGTCACTGGCCGCCGCTGTGCTGTGCACAGAAGTGGTGCAACCTTAGGGGACGAGCACCCACACTCTAATTGGAAGCTGGGGGCGGAGGAGGGAGACCTTAGGGTCGGTACTCGCTGGCAGGGTACGAATAGGCCGGAGATGGAACTGGACATCCAGACACTCAATCGGTGTCTTCAGCATCCTAGCCTGACGTCTAACAACCTGCTTACCTAGGAAGAATGGACAAATATCTACCCCGTAGGTGCCTCGGCATTATGTCCTGTGTGCCAAACAGGGGCGGAGTCTTCCTCAGGTCGCCGAGGTGGTCTGCTGTATCTGGTTGTTATCAGAGTGGAATGCGCGGTGGGCTCCGGGCGCTCTGGATGCTTCTGCTGCTGGAAGCCCCCGCGCCGCAGGCATTGCCCTCCACCCCCCCGTTTCTCGCATATGCATGAGCCTCGATAAAGAGCAGAGTTCCAGCTGAAGCTCCATGAGCTCGCTGTCAAGGCTTATGCTCATGTTGATGCCGGTTTTCTCCTCTCTCCGCACTGCCTCCGTTTTCTGCTGCTCTGCGATAGACTTCCAACCCTATCTCGCTGTTCTGGCCTTGAATTGCTGTCCCCAGATCTGACCCTGGACTCTTGACGTAGCTCGACACTGTACCGAGACCGCCTCCATCCCTCCTCCGCCTTTACAACCAGACCTGCTGTCTCCATCATCAGGTTATACCCTACTCGCCACCATGACAGACAAGAGAACGTCGGAGGCACCCACGCAATCGGTCGGCCCTGTATACCGGGCGCAAAACCAGAAGCCAAGTGCCACTGTCTCTGTCGACGTCGCTCTGGAAAATGTCCATGTGCTACCCCAGACCCCCCAGCTCATCGCTCTCCTGTCGTAGGTTTGCCACCATCGCCCGTTCTCTGCCTCACGACGTGCTGAGTGCCCGTCTAGGATGATTCGTAGCAAGACCACGGACAGAGCAGATTTCATCTTTTACTCCAATCGAATCATTCGCCTGCTGGTAGAGGAGGGCCTCAACCATCTGCCCGTCATCGAGCACACTGTCACCACCCCGGTAGGCCGAACCTACAATGGTCTCATGTTCCAGGGCAAGATTTGCGGCGTGTCCATCATGCGGGCCGGTGAGGCCATGGAACAGGGTCTCCGCGACTGCTGCCGCTCCGTTCGTATTGGCAAGATCCTAATCCAGCGCGATGAGGAGACGGCACAGCCCAAACTCTTCTATGACAAACTCCCCGAGGACATTGCCGACCGCTGGGTGCTTCTACTAGATCCTATGTTCGCTACCGGTATGAATCGCTTTCTCGTTATCTATCCCTCACATCACCTAGTAGTCTGGTCTAATAGCATGTCTTAGGCGGATCCGCCACCATGGCAGTCCAGGTCCTCATGGCTCGGGGTGTGCCCGAGGATCATATTCTTTTCCTCAACCTCATTGCTAGCCCCGAAGGCGTGAGGGCCTTTTCTGCTAAGTTTCCGCGATTGAGAGTCGTCACTGCCTTCATTGACCAGGTACGTCATATTGCTCTCTCTCTTGACATCTCGAGTGCTTGTTGACTAACCGATACACACAGGGTTTGGACGAGAAGAAGTATGGAAACCATATCCCATTTATGCGCATGCTGACCTTTCGACAGCTACATAGTTCCCGGCCTCGGAGACTTTGGGGACAGGTTTTATACCATCTGATGCAAAAGCCGCCGTGGTGGTCATGTCCTAGTCCATATCGCGAGGGGAGAAGTGCGCAGCGTCGGGTACCTGTTAGAACAAGCATTGGATTTGAAACAGCAGTTCAAAGCAACGTTCAATATTCATCGTCATCTGCCCCAGTTCCACCACCATCATATGACCGTCTATCGTCGTCGTCGTTGTCGTCAGCTGCAGTTCGGCCGCCTGCCGCCCGTCCGGACGCGGGTGTTCGAGAGGTGCTACCATAGCCAGCCCCCGCATTGTCCTCCTTGGCCACCGCATCTAGTGAGAATAATCAGTGTCTAAACCTATGCGCGAGGAGTAGCAAGTTTCGAGGCATACCAGCTGCATCAACCCACTCGCCGTAAACATCCACCGCGGCGGATAAATCTAGCTAGGTGTCAGTCGGAACGAGTATGCGCGTGAGGCTTGAGATGGGGTGGTTCGTACAGTTGACGGCGCACTGGAACTTTTGGCCACAGATCCGACAGTCTAGCTGTCCAACGCCGGCTTTCTTGTCGAGTTTGACCGTGACGGACTTCTCGTGGTTGCAGAAGAGGCATGTGAAGGTGGTTGGCAACGGGTCGGCCTGCGATCGCAAAGCGTCAGTTTGAGCGCGCAAGACGTATGGGCACTTCAACGAACCCTCTTCGGGCCCATAGGCTTGGAAGATGACTTGCGCTTGCCCATGGTGACGTCGGCAGATTGATGCGCCGCAAATCCAAGAGCTGCGATATCGTGCTGATGTCAAGCTTTGGCTGCCCAGTGGAGCAAACACGCGCCTAGGGTGGTGCGCCTTATCTTATCGGCATGGATGCTACTTTTCAGTGCACGTGCTCACTGCCGTGGGCTTCTTTCCTGGAGGTGAAGGTACCGTTTCTAGGTCCTTTGTACCGCTCGTAGTTGCGCTTGCTAGTGCATGCATCAAGCGGGGGAGGCGCCGAGCCCCGTCCAGCCGCCGGCGAGCTCCGAGTATCCTAACTCCCTACCGCGCCCCGCCCCGATGGATGCAGGCTGGGGACTAACATCAGCTTGAGAGGCGCGCCGCCTAGGTAGGCAGCTGATCTGGATGGACCATGACAGGAGGCGCCACAGAGTCCAGTTCGGCCTCTAAAAGTGGGAGTCAAACCCGAAGCCGAACCTTGGCAAAGGAGGGTTGAAGTCGATTTCCGTTGACGGTCAATGGAAAACCACTCGCTACTGTACTCTGAGTTAGGAGGCGGTTCTCCAAATTAATGCCGTATGCAATACTGTGCAAATCTGTGAACAGCGCCTCATGCTGAGATAAGGCCGGTAATCGGTCCCAGCGTGCTGCAGGGGACCGCGATTTGGCGGGGTAGCTCCGCCCGTAGTGGGGGCGAGGCTTGGAAGCTCAGCATCCCGCCTTTCCGGTTATCATGTGGTTCCTTATCGTGCCGTGTTGGCAGGTAGGTAGATAGAGGTAGAGCCTCTGGCGGGATACTTGACATTTGGTCCTATCTTTTGGTTTTAAGAGCTCCCGCGCTTTCCGAGTTTAGGAAGCTGCCTAAGGTAGTAATCAAAGAATGACCTCTCTGTACCTTGAATTTGAATGCTTTGGGGAGGACAGTTGGCATGCCGTGGAGGTACGCTGGTGTCGCGCTCCAACTATCGGGGCCAAGAGTAGTACATTACATCGGGACTTCATGATAGTGGTACTGCGTTAGGCATGCCTCCGGTAGGCGGCGACTGGCCCCGGTAGGAGAGCTATCCACGGTCAGGATTTGGGTCGGTGTGTGTTCCCGTGTGATACGTCGATTGGTGTGAGGTGAGGGTGGTTTCAGGGAACGGAAGGTACATTGAGGTACGGCCTACCTCACGTCGTCGACCGCTCTTCCATCTCGTCAGCTTGGTCCCTTTTCTTTCTCTCCTCGCCGCCTCTCCTCTCTTTCTCTTTTCTAAACCGTATTCCTACCTCCTTTGTTCATTCGCCGCTGAGCATTTACATCATTCGATTACTCGCGTCGCCATCTTCCCACCTCCAAACACCCCCTCTACCCTTCTATAACTTACTGTGAATAGCCTCCCACCGTTAGCCCGCCACGACCAGCTACGTCTCGCCATGGAGCCCAGCGACCAGCAAGCTGGCGTCTTGGACGCTCTTCGGGAGATCCAGCGGACACAATCTCTCCTCGTCAACGCGGTTGAATCTCTGTCTGTCAAACCGGCAATCGATGCTCAAGATGCCATCGCCGCCACTGCCATCGCCGCCCCCGTCCCCAGTGTGTTCGATCCAGAATCCAGCAAAGAAGGCGGCGCGACCGATTCAACAGCGGCAGACTCATCAATGGAAGCCGCGGTCACGCAACAAGTAGCGCCGTCGTCCTCTCCGACCGCATCTGGGCAACGTTCGGGTTACACCTCTCGCATCATTCTGACGTAGGACTCTTTGTCGGGCTGTCTTGTTATTTTCCGTTGGATGCTGATTTTGGTCAGAACGTATCCCAAACAAATCGGAATCAATCCTCTCCCAATGGACTGGGGAAATTCGGATCCGCTGAAACGTGGGCCAATTGTTGTCTCGAGGGCGCCTTCCACCATCCGCCGCCGAAACGGTGCGTCAATGCCCGTTCTTTGAAGGCCTATACAAGGTTTTGCTAACATTCGCCGTCATTATCCAGCCATTGGAGGTTAGTTCAATTCTTACTGTGAGCCATATGCATGAGTTAACCCGCTTCTCTAGCCCAGTGAGTCTCCGTCACCATTCGTGAATGATGTGATTTTTCTCTAAGACGACATGCTAGTGGCGGTTCATATTCGATTTACTATGCCCTGGCTGTGGCCAGTAAAGAACTCGATAGCGACCACAGGTTTGTCTCTCTACTTCTCTGTGAGAGCTTGTGAGAGCTGACAATATCCCACACAGGCCTGACTATACCAATACCGAACCAACAGTTGACGTTGGCCCTTTTCCTCAGTGGGGAAGTCGGGGAAAGATTGTGGCAATGGATCCTTGGGGTCACCTTTCTCCATCGCTCTTCAAGGATCTTATGGGACAGGACAACAGTAACTGCTCCCAAGTTCCGGATACATGTGAATGGCTGGCTAACGAACGCTGCAGTCGACATCCGACCCACCATTGCCATCACGAAGGCCCACATGAAGGCAAGAGAACACCCCCCGTGAAGATAAAGTCCGGCGTAGTAATAAAAGCCCAAATTAGCTGCCAGAACTTGCGGAAAGTGTCAAGGCCGGGCGCCTGTATGTTCAATCAGTCTGATAGCCGGGGTATGCAACTGACTCGTCATAGGGTTCCTGATGGCAAGGTGTGCCTTAACGAATTCGGCGAACTCGCCGTCACCAAGTTTGCGGTTGAGCCTGTATGTGCACTCTCCTAGCGTATGCTCTGTTGTACTTACCATTTCTGCTCTAGGTCTGGTATCTTCCTGGCGTTGCGGAAAGATTTGGAATTGGTATGAGTTAGCACTGCTTCGACTTTTTTGAATTCTAACGTGCGGTAGATGAAGGAACATTGCGACGATCCTTATTTGAACACACTGGCGGAAGCTATCCGGAGGTACGGGACCCTTCGTAGTATTGGGGTGCTGGTGACTAATAAGCCAAAGTTGATCACTCGTGCCGACATCAAAGTGTTCCTACCGCCAATCGGTCTGTTACAAAATCACGAGTTATTATAGGACTTGAAGCTAACAGACTTTCAGGCGGCCTTACGGTCTATTGTTTTGGTGACCCCGCTAAGATGTCGGATGAGTCTGTTCGGCTGGCGTTAAGAGTCCACGATGAGGTATGTTCCTATTGATGAATGTCCTCTAACTCAACTCACCGATCTAGTGCAACGGAAGCGACGTGTTCGGATCTGATATTTGCACCTGCCGGCCTTATCTCATTTTCGGTATTGAGGAGGCTGTCAAGGAAGCTCAGAATGGCGGAAGCGGTGTCGTCATTTACTTCCGAAAGGAGGGCCGAGCATTGGGAGAAGTTACCAAGGTATGATATGTTGTTCTTCGGGTAGATGCACGGGTCCTAACGTCGCACAGTATTGTGAGTACAGAGTCTCGTCTTGTCCAAGGTAGATACGTTGGGTTTTCAGGCCGGGGAGCTGATCCTAAAGCAGTGGTTTACAACGCCCGCAAGCGTGGGGAAGATCGAGCTTCGGATTACTTCAAGCGAACCGAGAACATTGCAGGCGTCAAGGATATGCGATTTCAGGCTTTAATGCCTGACATCCTTCATTGGCTGGGCATCAAGAAGATCGACAGAATGCTGAGCATGAGCAAGTAAGTGCCTTTCGGCCGGAACCGTTGGCATACCCCGATTTCGAATACTAACAAGCCTGCAGCATGAAGCACGATGCCATTGTTGGCCAAGGGTGAGTCCACGCAGTGAGCTGGGCCAAGCCGAGGGCGGCCAGACTAATGAGCGACCAGGATTCCCATCCACGAGCGGGTCGAACTTCCTACGGAGTTGATTCCAGCTGACTCTAGAGTTGAGATCGACGCCAAGATCACGGCTGGTAAGTTGGGCCATGCAAGCGATGAGGGCTGGCGGGTGCTAACGGGTTGTGAAGGCTACTTCACGACGGGCAAACGAATGACAGCCGAGGAGCTCCAGGCAGTCCAGGGCAGAATGTGGGAAGAGTAAGAAAGTCAGTCGAGGAGATTTATGTGCACTGCTGATTCCGATGGTAGCGTCGACCACTAAGCGACAGACGTTCTGAGGCGATTGGCGTGGCGGTTGTTGAGTGCGTCAGCAGTGGGCAACCCGCAGGTCGGACTCGCGCCCGGACTGTTCTTGATTGATCAGATTCCATACGATGCCACGGTTCCATCCGCCCATTGTGACGTTTGAGGGGTGCGTCGGGGCGCGTTGGGGCGCGTTGGGGCTGATAAGTACGAGTTTTGGGCCAGAGGTAACAGTGTAGCAGTGGTAGTGGGGTCGGAGGGCAATGAACGGTTACACAAAACCCCGGCTTTACATCGTAGGAGTATTCGGGTGACCACTGAGATAAGCAAAGAAAGGAAGATGGAGCCCCACACTTCAACGGTTTTGGACGATGAAGACTCGGTAGAGTTCGCTTTCGCATTAGTCCAACAGGCTTTTTGGTTATTTTTAAGTCGATACATAGACACAGCATTGTTCGAGTTTGGTAATACGAATGCTCGAGTAAGTTACTTGGTACCGTGAGGGAAATAATCGCTGTGGCTGTAGGCTTGGCCGGGAGGGGGCGGTTGGCGAGTCCCGACTCCCAGGTATAGGTGCGGCGGCTTGGTGGTGTGGTG
Organism: Neonectria neomacrospora; assembly: GCA_013756995.1. Taxonomy (NCBI): domain Eukaryota; kingdom Fungi; phylum Ascomycota; class Sordariomycetes; order Hypocreales; family Nectriaceae; genus Neonectria; species Neonectria neomacrospora. The sequence goes on along the minus strand of JABSTB010000796.1, from coordinate 3,927 downwards.
CCTGAGGTACTGTAGGTACCCATCTTCTTGGGTCTTCTTGGGAAGTGGTGTTCAGGTACCACCACTCCAACCTCGACGCACCAGTTCCACAACACCCACCACAAAACACTTCACCACTGGCAGCGTCTAGCACACCAGTGCACCACCACCACGTCAATGTTCCGGTTGTCTCTCCGGTACTGAGTTGGTCCTAGTTGCCGCTGTCCGACCCGCCATCCCTCCCCCCACTCACAGATCACGACGGCCGAGTCGGGGGTGGGTGGTTGGCACGTTGGGTAGCAATGCGACGGTAGCAGCTCCCGGTGCTCCACTGGTCCCAGGCTCTACGCACGTTGGCTCGATCTTTTGTCTTCTTTCGTTTCCTTACCGACCTTTGGCTGACGGCGGAGCTCTTCCATCCACTGTGTCCTGCCGTGACTGGCCTTGCTGGCCTCGTGGTGCTGGAGAACCCCCGCATGCGCATGCACGGGAAGCCCGCCTGCAGGCTCCGAGCCCCGGCGCCGCCCAAGCCAGGGATGCTGGGCCATACACCTCGAGACACATAGTCTGGGTAGTTGGCACCCAATGCAGCGATGAGCCGACAAGTGGCGAGCAGGTATGGCCAGCAGGTAGTCTAGCACGCCTACGCTACCTGCTGGCCTACCTGTTGGCCTAAGTTACCTCCCAGCCTAGGATACTTGCCTGGGAGCTGCGAAGTGGGATGTGGGAGGAGTTGCGTGATGATGGTGGGTGAGTGGACGGTTGAATGGCCGCTGCGAGCCTGTGTGAGCCTGCGGCATCCATCAGGTCCCGTTGCCGCCGAGGTTGATATTCCCAGCACCTCCGACGGCCAGTTCGTTCCGCGTAATCCTCGACCTCAACATCGACCTCGACCATTCCTACCGTCTTCGCCGCCGCCGTCGCCGTCGCCGTCGCCATCACCTTCGCTTTCCCAACTCCACCTCAATGCAGAGTGAAGTCCCATAGCGACTCCTCAAAGTGCATGCGACTATTGTACCAAGCTTCTCTGCATTGAATTCCCTATCCATCTATCCATCTGCCTATCGACCTAGGTACCTAGTTGTCGATACCTGCTAGTAGTACTGGCCATGGCATCTTTCTCTCGAGACACGCGCAATGCCGTGAGGGCACACCGACGTGACTCGTCCTCGCACAACGCCTCGCGCCAGCGGCCCCGGCTGTTGCGGTCCAGTGCCACCGAGCCTTCCATCACCACATCCAATGCTATCCGAGGACCTATGGCCAGCTCTAGCTCGCCACAGAAGGCAACCGACCTCCTCACCCGCGTCGCCGTCTACTCTCCGTCTTCACCGACTCATCTCGAGCACTCTTCAGCCCCAGAACCTATCTCTCACCAGGTAGACGCGATTGTGATATGTCGCGGGGATTCTGAGTCGTCGCCCACTAGCTGTCAAGACGTTGTCTTGGTTGACTCGCCGTCAGGTACGTCGTTGGTCCCTCATCAAACCCATCGTCCTGATTCGAGTTCCGACTTGAAGACTAACTCGGGAAAAGGCTATTACTTCAGCTTCCCAAGTTTTGATGACTGGCACCGGGACAAGCAGGATCTCGACAAAGACGCGGACGATTGAGGTGAGGCCGGTGAGGGGGATACGGCCAGCCTTTCGAGGCGGACCGCAAACGATAAGAACGAAGAAATTCGTTTAGGCAGCGCCCGCAAAACACTACCGACGCGATACGCTCCCCACTGACAGCTTTTTGGACAAGATGGTGGCAGGAAGGCCGCAGGTCCGGAGGGAGCACCATCCTGTCCTTCGTTGCCGACCAGATTCTTTTGGGCCTACCTATACACAATTAGGGGCCGCGGAGCCTGAAAGAGATGCGCCCCCATTATGAGCTGTGAGGGCTGATGAGAACCCTTCTTATATGCTGAAGGGCCCACGAAAAAGGATGCTGGACACGATTGGGGAGGAGACATACCTCTTTCCAAGAAGGGTTGGGTTTTAAACAACCTACGGACCACAGCGCCACTCGATGGAGGACAGGGCGGTACAAGTGGCGCGCCAGACACCGGACTTTCCGAGAAGCTCAACTCAATCGAGAAATGATGCGATTGGATAAACGTACACGTGAAGTGGCCTTAGTGTTAGAGAAATGTGAGCAATAAGCTAGGAGTAGCTTGAATAATCTTAGTACTGTGCAAAACGTTGCGTTCTCATATGAGATTGTCATCATAATATCCTCGGTTTTGCTGCTCGTAGAAACCTTGAGCAGCTTCTTCCCTCTCCATCTTAAAGATGCCTACCCCTAGACTTCGCGTGAATATGCTTCACTCAGTGCAGTAAGGGAATTGCATAAAGGGCAATGTCCTGGTTGTGACAATAGCACTCTCTAGAACAATGCTCTCAAACAAGGCCAAGTTTTCAGAAACGGAAGGGCGATGGATTTTTGGAGCAAATGTATCAACACAAGCATAGGTGTGTGGATGTCAGAATGATTTTGGATCTGGCTTTAGGATTGGATGTCAAGTGTAGCTGTTGCACCAACGAGAATAGCATCATCGGGAAAGGATACCCGCTGGAGGCTTTTGGCTAAATAATACATTCTTATTCTGAAAGATGCCGAGGAAGTCGCCAAGGAAGGCGACGACCGCGACAACGATAACATGTAATTCTCATGCAATCTGCGACCTAGGCAAGCTGAATAAGTCGTGGATCTTGTGTAAGTGGTGCAAGCGGAAGCCTTATGGAAGCTTGGACGAGCATAGGTCACAAGATTTTCCAACTCAATCTCGTAAGCGGTCAACAACGATACCTGGTTTAGCTTGCATATATACAGGTCAATCATGTGTGAGATGATAAACAGCTCGCATTGGCCGATTTTGCGTAACAGGGTTGAGCAGGAGGTCTCATCGAAACTGTCAAAGTCGTAGGCGTGGAAGAGTCAGAAGCGAAGTATTATTTGTGCGTACGAATAGTAATACTCGTAGGCTTTGTACCGAAAAGAACACTCACTACATCAAAATGCTCAAGCTTTAGGGCTAACGTAAAGGGAGAGAGTATGGGCACCCAAGTCGTCGTAAAGAATCCGGGTTACAAACACGAACTTCTCGCTGACAATGCGGTTTATGTAACCAATAAGTAGGAAGGGCATAGACTGGAGACTGTCCAACAAAAGCCGCCCGTAAATGACCTTTGCTGGAAACAGTTGTTTCTCGAAGGTGTTCCGATCGAAGTCCCCGCCTGAAGTAGCGTTCAGCTCGGTTCCGCTATGCCAGGCCGTCAGCTTAACGAAGGACTACAATTTGTTACGAGCAAACACAAGTTTGCACACACTTTGCTCCTGCCGGACTCTGGTTTGAGCCACGGGGACGGTAGTATATCGTGTGTCACACCTTGAGATGTCGAATAGCGGTGATTAACAAGGTCCTGAAAATTCGACAGGTTGTCACAAGGAAGCGTGTTCTCTCCTCCATGCGCTCAAACTCACACTCAAAGAATTTATTGCTACGTATTTTCTAAGAGTTGTGGTCCTGGTACAGAATATAATGAGGTGCAGATGTGGAGGGGATGGGGACAGAGGATAACGATCTGAAAAGGGCAAAAAGACAGAGAAAAGATAACAAAAAGATAACAAAAAGACATACAACAGCAGGGATTCCCCGGTCGTCACCGACCCGAGTACTAATCTGCCGCTTCTCAGCTTGACTAAGGGAGAGCGGACGGGATCCCGTATTTTCTGAGAGCTATGGTCGTATGTATCTGAGACTGCAACGAGTCGGCTCATGAGGGCATCGTGACCCCATTACCACAGAATTATCCCAAAGAGCAAAAAAGAAGACATACAACAGTGAGGATTCCCCGGTCGTCACCGACCCGAGTACTAATTCACCGCTTCTCAGCTTGACTAAGGGAGAGCGGACGGGATCCCGTATTTTCTAAGAGCTATGGTCGTATGTGATTAGAT